>JAQLOL010000014.1:14957809-14984408 GCA_029783665.1 Naso thynnoides | reverse complement strand
TACCTTGTCAATTTCGGCCAGAGGCCCTGGAATCAAGGTTCAAGCTCCTCCTCCTCCAGCCCCTGGCAAGAGCAACGTGCTCCCGGACCCCCTTGAACTGCACGGTAAAGATCACAACATACACTAATGGCTGGCAGTCACTTCTCTACTTGATGGAATGTAGATTAAAGTGGTTTCCTAATGATCCGTGGAAACATTTACCTCAACTAGTTGAAGCCAGTGTTGTCTGCAGCATCTGAGAGTGGACAGCAGTGCTGCGTGTAATTATTTCATGCAAAAGGCTCCAGCAGCACAGGAGACATGTTTATTTCTTTTTATTTTCAAAGTCACAGACTGCTGCACCCTTAAACAGAGGCCGTAACAAAGGGCCAGTGAGAGTTAAACAGAAGCACAAAGCCATATAAAAAAGGTTTCTTTCATTTCTGTGAGAAGGAAAGATGGAGACTGACAGAGTGACTGACAGACAGACAGCCAGGGTGAGAAGATAACCTCTTGATAATATCTGAGAGCAGCGCTGAGTGCTTGACATTGATGGAGCGAGAGTGATGCCCTTCAAACTCGAGTAATTTCTCTCCACCCCTCTACCTCTGTTTCATTTCTCCTACCATCCCCTCCCCCCAAAACACATTGTCTACACCCCCATCTCCCCCCATATCTCCTGTGGCAGCTATAAAATGCCTGCAAGCTCTAGCTATATAAAGAGAAGAGTGTGATATGGGTTTGGGGAGAGGAGAGAGGTGCAGACGAAACAAATGGAGATGAGTTGGAGAGGAACCCTTCAAGTTAATGTTCCCAATTTTAGAGTGAAACAGGAGAAGCTTGTAGTTTCACTTCCTCTCCTCTGCCACATTGTTCCTCAGCACATGTTCACCAACACCAGCAAAGTTCTTTGTCTCCATATTTATGATGTTTTCTTTCCGGGATGTAACCATTCCTTGACCTGGATCGACATATTAATTCAGTGATCGATCAAATATCATTGATGCAAAGTGAAAGCATTGATCATCATTTTTAAGACATGTCTTTGTTTTGAATTCCATTGCTTGTCGGTGTTACTTTGCCAGCATAATGTTCTATCACCAGGCAAATAATGGCAAGCACCTAAGGAAAAAGTACAAAGGATATTTGCGCCCCTCTGATAATTATTAACAGGGGAAATATTTTCCACTTCAGAGAAAATACTTAAACAGCCAAAGCACATGCGATACATAAACACAGCTGTCACGAGATAAAATGTTCAGGAAACATGGTCAGCCTGACCGGGCATCTCGTTCAGCAGTATGTTAAGTTAACTAGTAACTCTTGCGAAGGAAGTATTAGCTATAGTGTGAACAGTGTTAGGTTGAAAAAACTTGCAATTCAGTTTAAAATTCTGCTGTGGTTCTCTGCTCAGAGATGCAGCAACTTTAACCAGCTATGAGTATGAAAAAAAAAAAAAATTATACATGTAATTTAGGCCAACGTATGAAACATGCATGCCATACATTAAAGCTAATAATGTGACTATTTTGTCTATGAAACGTAAAAAAATATTATTATGCAGAATTTTACAGTGTTAAATAATGTTGTGTTGGAGCCAGTCTAAGGTAAATTTTACTGCTCTTTTGGGAATCACTCTTTATTCAGTTTCAACACATAAAACAAAGACAAAAACAAAGGAAATGACAGTTCAACATGAAAAAAAAAAAGACAGAGTAAGCAGTGGTTTCACCAATCATTGTGCTGGTACTTTTACATCATTGCCATCGTCCATTTCAACAGTAAAAGGGTAACAAGGATAAAAAGTATTAACATCCCTGTTGCAGTAAACCATGGTAATATACAGGGCAAGTATAGTAGAACACATTGCTGCCACTTATGTAGCTGATATCAATGACCTACAAAGGCAAATGTAACATTACTCTGTTGTCGACTCCTTACTAATTTCAATTTCTTCAGACGTTACTGCTCTTAACCATGAAAGTTATTTACATTAATTTATATGCTGTTGTTTTTTTCTTTTATGGCTGAAAGCAAGAAAGAAGGAGTGACAGCCTCTTTGGCAAAAGATGGGCGTATAAAGTTGTCTAATACAGATCACAGGCCCTTAACATGAGTCAAACTGTAATTGCATCATGACAGACATCGTGAAATCTGCAAATATTGCATCGTTGTCCAAAGAAACATAAATGTAATATTGTGATGAAACGTGTGATCACACCGCTTCTTTCTTTCTGTATGTCTCAACTCTTCTCTGATTTGACTTGATTCTTTCCTCACACTTCTATACTACAGATGAAACCCATGTGGTCTGACCTCCACACTTTTTTCCCATTGTCACTTTCAATTATAACTCATCTCCCCGTCTTCTCCTCTCCTCTGCTCATCTATTATACCACCAATTGTGCCGCCGTTTGCTGCCACCTAGTGGATCTACTTATTGGAGATAGTGATATCGATGAGCTGAGTGTATCGCCGTGCACAGTTCGTGTAAGATATGCCAAGGTGTTAATTTATTTTATTTTAATGTCAGCAGTTAATGTGTGTAATAAACACAGCTACAAAAAATATAGAGTGCACATCGGGGTCAGTGTTAAACAGTGTTTCTCTCAGGCAAGACACAAGTGGAATAAATGAGGTGTTGAATTTATGGTGTCTTAATTCAGTCACAGTAATGCATCTCATATTTTTCAGACTGACTATTTATACTGGCTGTATGATAAAGGAAATTCAGCAAAAGTAAATAAAAAGCTCATCAGCAGCAGCACTTAGCAAGAGTCAAAATATACTCACATACAAACGTTTTATGGACATATAAATTCTATTAAAGGACTTATTTACTCAGTCACTATTGTGCTAAAAGGGAGCACAAAGGATCTTAGAAACATGCCTGACATGCTCACAGAGCTGTGCAATAGCAGTGGCTTTTGTTGTGATAAGTTTTGTTTGTGTATCCACTTGCAGACAATCATGGAAACAAGAAGCCGTTGGAAATCGAAAAACCTGACCTTCCAGCTGTGGAGGTGGGTCAACCTGTAGAGAGGGCGGAGCCCCCTCAGATTAAAGGACCAGTAGAACTACCAGAGAGGAAGAAGGAGGAAGAGGTGCAGTTGGACCGCCCCGATGCTGGTAAACAAACTGAACTGGCACTCGAGTTTAACTATTTCTTTAATGAACTTTTTAGAATCTGTGATGTTTTGTCTTCTTATCAAGGTGTCGCTGTGCCAGAGGGAGAAGCCCATCGCCATGAGCCACCCATCCCTCATGACGAAGTCAAGGTGGACACAAGAAAGAACGAGGCAGAGCTGGAGGAGGACAAGAAACAAGCTGTTCCTCCTGCAAAAGGAGAGGAAGAAGAGCCCAATGAAGCTGAAGAGCAAGGGCAACCTGTAGAGGTCAAGAAAAACAATGACGACCATGCTGAAGAGAAACCTAAACCTGCAGAGGCTGTTGTGGGGAAAGAAGAAGTCGATTTGGGTGGAGGTGAAGTCGTGTCCAATGAGGTGGTGGAGAAGCCGATGGCAGAGGCTGGCAAAAAGCAGGACGTCGCCCCGCTGAAGAAACTTGACAAGCTTGATCCCGTGAAAGATCAGCCTGCAGGGAATGTAGCTGTTGTGGAAAATCAGGCTGTGGGGCCACAAGGCGGGGTCAAAGCCCCAGATGCTGCAGGGAAACGTGAGTTTTTGTCGCTGCTCTTGTTTATCTGTAGTTTAAGTTAACAGTTTTAGGAAAATGCAACATTGACTTTGTGCCGTTTGCTGATCCTTCAGGTGCACTTCCTGAGGGAGGTGATGCTCCAGCTGCAGACAGCAAAGATGCAGCAGACGAGAAGATGGACGGTAAGTAGAGTAAAACCTTAGAATTGATGGTGTCGTGTCGCCTTTTACGGCGCACTCACGCTAGGTAATCCAAAGTCCTGTTTGTTTGACTAGTGTG
The DNA here is from genome assembly GCA_029783665.1 of Naso thynnoides. Classification (NCBI taxonomy): domain Eukaryota; kingdom Metazoa; phylum Chordata; class Actinopteri; order Acanthuriformes; family Acanthuridae; genus Naso; species Naso thynnoides. Next base: position 14,980,493 of record JAQLOL010000014.1, on the reverse strand, counting down.
AGCGCTCCGTTCCGTAATTGAGCAAGGCGCGCTTTGTCAGCCCTGGCACAGTTGAAAGAGGTGGACTTCATTACGGTGCGGATGCACGTGCACGAGCACAGGCATGAAGCGCCGACATCGCTGTGACTGTTGGTGGAGGATTCACCTTAAATTCAGGCAGAAAATAGCAAACAAAGTCCAGATAAAGAGCAGCGGAAAAATCCACGACTGTCTTTTAGATCAATGATACCACATAGCAATTGAAAAATTTTATTACAAGATGAAAAAATACGGGTCGCACTTCCATAGATCAGGGAACTCAAGCCAGCGGGTGAGAGGGGAGGTGGGACATTCATGCTTTGGCACGGTACAAGACAACTGGGCTAAGTGTGAGTGCGCCTTTAGTCATCGTTGAGGTGATAAATTTTTCATTTTTGAATTTTTGAATTTCTTCGATTAGTTGGATGGATAAACTTTACTTTGTACACATTCAACATGCAACATGAATTTGATGTAGAAAGTGGGGATATATGCTTCTCTGCAGTGGCCTCCATTGACCAGAATGCACTGCTGCTGCAGCTTTGTGAGGATGGCATAGCAGCCTATAAAATATAGTGATCCTTTACATTAAGACCAAGCACATAACAGTTTTCCGTTTAGCCATGAGTGTGGGGAAGAAATGACAGCATCACTTTTGCGTTTTCCATCTTTATGTATATTGTACAGATATCCCAATAGGAGTACTTGAAGATTGTTACAAGATTACAGTATATCATTCATAAACTATTGTAATAATTTGCTGCATGCTGTTTATGTCTCTGCCTCTCTCTTTTTCATATTAGTTTGCTTGTTTTGTATCATGTAATCCCTCCTCTGGGGTCTTTTCTTGCGTGTTGTGCTGATTTTTGGTGGGGCAAATGATGAAAAAAAATAGCCGAGAAATTCAAATCTATTTCTGCCTCCTACTTCTTGACTTGGCTTGATACACTGCGCAGTCATTGTTTGGCTTTTGACTCTCTGTTTCTGTTTACTTTTGCCCTCTGTCCCTCTCCTTCTCCATCTTTACCCCATTTTTACTTCCTTATTCTGCTGGACTCCTATCAGTGATTAGAAAGCTGGTTGCAGGTATGAATTCTCTCCTGCTTCTTTTCTTTAACTCTGTCGCTCTGTCGTTCACTCACTGGATCATTTATCTGTTAACTTAATAGATGTTTACATAAACACACCCTACATATATGAATGTATTTTAGCATATAACGAAATAATATGGCAGTGTAGAATCCACTCACTCACTTTGCCCCTTAACATAGTTTGATTGTCTACAGCTGCACATTCCACTTTATGTTTGAGGCTACAACCTAGAGATTTGTGTTTGAATTGATCAATCACTATGTTTACATGTGCGAAATAATTATGCCCTCTGAAAAAGACAGTATTCCTACTAAACTGTTTACATGACTATCAAAATAAATATTCCACGTCTATGAGTGTTACAGCTACTTCTCCATCTCTGTCCTCTGCTGTCAGTTTGTGATTTTTCGACAAACAAACATACAGAGCAGTGGGCTTCAGTGGACAAGAATGAAGCTCTGAATTCAAACTAAATTTGTCATTTTAGCCTTTTACTGCAGGGTCATGCCAAGGTGTGAGCATGCGTATTTGTGCTTTAGAAAACTATCGTGAAACATTTGACCATAGTGTGTCCTGTATCAGGCTAGCACATGGCTTCCCACTGGTGGTCAATGGGATGTGCTAGCCTGCCTCTGCATAAAGTCATCAGATGAACTTTGCAACAACTCTAAGCAGTTCTGTGTGCTTATTTGACTTGTTTAGTCACTATGTTATGTTATTTTTAGACTCCGATTAGCACTTTCAGAATCAAATATGTACTGGAAGTAAACTGCAGGGTGCATGTGCACCAGTAAATAGCGAAGCATCCATAGTGTTGCATAAAGTGCTAATCTGAGTCTAAAAATAACAACATGGTAAATAAGTCACAACAAGCATGCTGGACCATTTAGAGTTGTTGGAAAGTTTATCTGAAGACTTTTGATGGAGGCAGGCTAACGCTACTCATTGACGACCAGTATTTGAGCTAAGCTAATTAGCGGTGGGCAAGCTCTGCCCGTCTCTTCCTTTTTACTGCACGCACAGTAAAAAGAATGGTGTCCGTCCTCTTGTCTGAAACTCAAGATGAAGGTAAAAAACAAAAATTTAAAAAATGGCATATCCCTTTCAATCAGAATGTTGTTGCTGTTTACATGACTCATATAGTGGAATATTAATGTGCATGTAAATGTAGTGAGTGAGACAGTACTAAGCTATGGTCTGTTGTCTGTCCTCCACCTTCACCTCCCCTCCCACCTCGAGAACAGACCCCGCAGTCTGAAATAAGCTTCTTGACTGACACAATGTTCTCAGAGCAGGTTGTGACTTACTTTATCTCTCTCATACAATAGGTCAGCTTGACCCCGCTGTGCTACTGGAGGTGCTCAAGCAGCAGCAAGAGCAACAGAAGAGACTTCTTGACCAGCAGGAAAAACTACTGGCTGTTATAGAAGAGCAGCACAAGGAAATCCACCAGAAACAACCTGCAGGTACATAAATATGTAATGTTTTGCAGACATGAAACTAGATGGTCGTGTTCAGTTAATGCATAAATGTAACTGAGTGGTTTTTACTCAAGGGGCTGCTGCTGAAGGTGAAGCAGAGAAAAGCATCCAGGAACACTTAAAGGTGATGGAAGATGGAGCAGCGAAGCCCAAAGAATCTGGCCCTGTCTCAGACCCGAAGCAGCCCAAGGTTGGAGCTGGAGCTCAAGAGGGCGGAGCAGTTGAGCCTAATGCTGCAGCCCAGAATCAGGCTCAGGTTGGAGATACAGGGGGTGATGTTGGGGCTCCTGAAGTAGCTGTTCATGTGCCTCACAAGGAGGATGAACATGCTGCTGCTGGAGGAGAGTCCCATAAGCAGAGTGATCTGGGGGCGAGGGGAGTGCCACTGGGAAAGAAGAGACCTGATGATGGTCAGCCTGCACCTCAAAATGATCTGGCAGCTCAGCTTAAAGATGAAGAAAGGAATCTGGATAAGGAAAAAGAGAAAATTGAAAAGCGTGAGAGAGAAATTAAGGAAGAGCTGGCCAAACAACAGGAACTGAAGAAAGCGCAAGCCGAGAAAGAGAGGATAGAGAAAGAAGTGCAGGCAATGGTGGAAAAACAGCGACTTGAGAGGGAGGAAAGAGCGAAGCTGGCCAGAGAGCAGGAGCTCGAGAAAGAGAGGGCCCTAAAAAAGAAACTCGCTCAGGAGAAAGCTGCAGAAGAGAGACGTCAGCAGGAGATCCACAAAGCAGAAAATGAAATACTTGAGAGAGCGGTGAAAAAGAAAGATACGGAGGTGGCTCGGGAGAGGCCGGCCCAGCTGGAGGGAGCTGTAGAAGCCAGAAATGTTGGAAAAAATGCAGAGGGGGCCGAGAGAGAAGACGGTGAACCTTTGAAGAAAGGAGGACGAGACCTCAAAGAGAAAGTTGCCGCTGAGGCGGACCCCAGAGAGGGCGTGGAAGACCAGGCCGTCGAAACCAAAACTCAACCCCAGGGCTCCCATGAGAAGCTCAGGGACCAGGGAGAGATGGATCTAAAGCGGAGGCGTAGGGAACTGGGACCCAAAGAGGCTGGAGGGCCTCCCGAGGAGACCAGAGGTATGCCGGGGCTGGAGCCCTTGCTGGAGCTGGGGGGCCCCAACTTGCACGCGGCCCTGGAGGAGCAGCTACTGGCCGGGGCAATGGTGCACTCACGGCAAATTAAGCAGGCCTCAGAGGATAAGGGAGCAAAATAACATACATCAGACTTGCACTCAGTCATTGGACAGTAACACACACTGTAACAACGTGGACCACAATTTCATTGCCTTACATTCTTTGTTGCCTTCAGAAATGTTTTGAACAAAAAGAACATTTTCTGTCTCTTGCTGTGTACTCTGGAAATAACCCAAAGTCTTTATTACAGAGCATATTGTGTAAATATTAACTTATTCTTGTTTTTGAGTAGGTGGAATTTTTAAAAGGTAAATGTTGAAATGTATATAAACCTATGCAAATACCATTCTGCGGAGTGTAGACAGGGTGAATTTATTAATGTTTGTATTTGCATCACCTTAATTCTTTTGTAATTACCAGCTTCGTGGGCTCTGGCTCTCTGTAGGATCTGTGCTTTATTGTCTCATGTGCTAATTTCCTGTTGAAAAGTTTTGGTCAGTTTGTGTTTATCTGTTACTATGAGATGTAAATGTCATATATGTGCTGTGTGATCAGTGTTTAAGGTTTGTTGAACCTACATTAACCACATATTGGATGTAATTTGAGTCCAGGCATCGTCATAAATGTTACATTTGTTTTCTAAATGAAAGTAATTCAATAGGACCTCACGAAGGAGCTACGAGGTATTTAGTGTAGCCTTACTGTTTGATAAACTGTGGACAATGAAGCAGCTTGATCCATCTGGATCCACGACTTTATTTCTCTTTCGTCTTTGGTATCTCTTCCTTGTTGATGTGTCAGTGCCTTTAATCAACATGCTGCAGTTGTGCATTTGATCGAAACCAAAATGTGGCCGTTTCTCTCATTTTGTGGACTTCCACTGGAAATCTTACTGTAAACAGTACAGTAACTTTGAGGAAAACAAGTTATGTACATTCTGTGAAGGACATGGAAAGAAATATGGACACGTATTTCTAGTGTTTCTTAGTAATCCAACTTTTCTGAAAATCCCGTTATTTAGCGCTTAAACACATGCTGGACCTTTGCTTTGTACAAGAAGCTATTTTTATGACTATTTTTCTATGTACATTTTATTTCTGTACATTTTGCTGATAAGAATAAAGAAAAACTCTATGACACCCACGGCTGTTGAACTGTGCTCAGACAATAAAGACAAAAAATAATAATATTTTATTCATCATTGTATATAGCAGAGATATATCAGTCTTGCATATTAAATAATGTATCACCAACACATGGCTTTCCTCCATTGCAACAACATGCAGTGTCCATCTTAATCATGTCATAAAAAAGACAACACACATTCAGTTCATTTACAGTGCCATGTAGAGGAAGTGCTGTGTTGTCATAAAGATTAAACAACACTGAGCAGTTGAGGACAAGCCACTGAATTTTCTACTTAAACAAAGCTGGGACGGTTTCCATTCATCTGGCTTTTTTCTTGGCCTGTAATGAAAAATAAGAGTGTTTGATTTGTGACCATGTATCAGCACAACGTGAGACCAGTTGGAGGATTGCTGACTTTGTCACTTACTGCACTTCTAAAGCAGTTCTTCAGTGCCTCAAATTCCTTGGCACAGAGGTCCTTCGTCAGCTCCTGCCTGCCTGTTGTGGTCGCTGCCACACACCTCCCATATACCGCTGCCTAAATCACAACGAGGTTGACATCAAGGGAGGGAAACGGTAAATTATCACCTTTTCTATTCATGCTAATGGGTGACTTACTAGAGAAATTCATACATAAAATCTTACAGCATGCATTCTGTTGGATGGTGTCAAGCTAACATTCACCTATAAAAGACATAAAACCAGACAGCAGATGCCTACAACCATATTACATTTATCTCACAAAATAACACATACCTTTCATCCAAACTGCCTTCCCACAGAAACATAAAACACACACACACTTCACAATAGTTTTGTGTGCTGTTGTCTTTGTTTTATTATCTTTCAGTGTTTTTTATATGTTTTAACAATAACTCATCATTTCTTTCAAAAGTCTGTAAAGTAGGGGTCTATGCTTCTTTCCAGTGTTTCAAAATGAGCTAATTTGGGGCTGCAACTAATGATTATTTCCATTATTTATTAATCTGCCCTTTTTTCATGGTAAATCAATTCTTTATTCCATGAAATGTTAAAAAAAATTGTAAAAAATACTCATCTCAATGTCTCAGAGGCCAATGTGACATCTTCACGTTGCTTTTTTTTTTTTTTGTCCAAACAGCCCAAAACACAAAAACTCCCCATTTATTATCATAAATGACACAGAAAAGCAGCAAATCCTCACATTTTAAGGCGAAAACAGTAATTCTTTTTACATTTCCATTCAAAAAATGACTGAAACAATCAATTATTAAAATAGTTGGCAATTAATTTTCTATTGACTGAATAATAGTTGCAGCTCTAAGCTATCTATAAACAAAAGAGGAACACATAAGCTGAAAAATGTACAGCTCAGATGAGAATTGAGTTTTTGTTTTTACAAGTAACAGATGTCCATTCTTTGATTTTAATATTGCACACTTTGTGACCTTTTACACGAAAGCAGGAGTGCATATGGAGCCACAACTCACACACCAACCACAAGATCTGTGTACCACACATCCGGACAAAATTTGTGACCATAACCTCATGTAGTAATATCTTGTCTTTGATTTGGATTTCACCTGTGCTTATGCTGTTGGTGAGGTACTAATAAAGATTCCTTTCATTTTTATTGGCTTCTTCAAAATAAAGGTACAGTTATTTGCACCACCTATCATTCAACTTCTATATTATCTTGAGGTTGTGCTTGAGCATTAACGGCTATGGGGGTAAACTGTGATTTGTGGTCCTGACAAACTAGTTTTAACGACAGCCAGCTGGGATGAATTTCAGTGTGAAGGCAACTTTTTTGTGTATCAGTACGTTCATAGAATTGCACGACACAGTATCCCTCACTAAACTAACCAAGCCAACCACCAACAGTTTTCCTTTAGCAGTGCTTACCTCTCCTGCACACTCTGCAAAAAGCTCGGGGAAAAGTTTTAATCTCTCTCGACTGCGACTCCAGACATTCGACCCAGACATGGCTGCCGTTTCGGCCTTGACAGAGGCCCTTTAGCTTTATAAATCAACTTGAGAGCTCGATAGAGACTAAAACAGTTTATCAGAAAGAAAACGCTGGTCTACCGTTTTTTTTTAATTAACTTTAAAATGTCAAAAGTCCTTAAATGACCAGCACACATGCACCTGAGGATGGAGCATATATGTAAGCCACGGGCGGCGCCATATTGTTGACCCTGTCATCAAGGAAACCTCCTGTACTATTCGACAATGTGATTCGCTCGTCTCCCTGTCAATCAAAATGGCATGTGCTAGCTTCCCTGAATTTGATTCGCTGTTCGTCGACCTCAGCCAGAACCAGAACGCCAATAGTCTTTAAAGTTGCTATTTACTGCTCCATGATTGGCTAGCTGTCACCTTGTGCCCCGCCTTCCCCTCGTAGCCCCCTCGGAGGAAGATGAGTAACCCGCAGACAGGATTGCTAAATCATGGCAACATTTATGGAACGATTAGCTTTCCTTCAGAAAGTAGGTGCCGTTTACAGTCATTACGAGTTGTGAAAACCATTAACAGCTGACCAGAGCCTGACAGATACGTCGCACGTTTACGTGTCTGTTTGAATCTGTTAAGTTGGGCCATCACTGTAGCCTCGCTGCTAGCCTGCTAGTTTGCTAACAGCAATAAGAAACAGTTTTGGTAATTGCGTTTAAGCTAATGTCATTTGTAAGCTGACTTGAAGACTTGTTTCGTTTAAGTCCTAAAGCAGCAAACTGGACAATTACGTCGGTATGACGTCAGCTACCTGCTAAAACAAAACTAACTTGATGGTCAGACATTGGTGTTATGCTAATTTTGTGTTTATGTGAATGTGTGTGTCACTGTTTATGAAGCTATTAAAAGTCAAAGTTGGGTTGTGACTAATTTTTTGGTGGATTATGCAGTTCTTATCGCCTCACTATCAGCTTCACACTTTTTTTTTAACCACTAACGTTCTCATGTTCTCCACCAACTGAAGGTCCCAACTCTGATGAAGGCCACCGCAGATGATGAAAACCCTTGTCCTGGCTATCTTTTCCAAGAGATTGGAAGTATCCTTTGGCAGCTTTTGTTGTGTTTCAGCCAGCAGCTGCAACCTCAGAGGATTGTACAGGCCAACAGAGCGGGGACCAAATCATTGTTTTCCAAATAACAGTTTTGTGTCTGCGCTCACTCCAAGTCATGTGGCTCAAGTCAACATCCATGTAATGTTAAATATTGTTTTGTAATAACACATGCAGAGATTTAGCTTAGCTGATAGCTTCAGAATGATGGGGCAAAGGGGAAGAATCGCTGCGCCCATGTCGGACTGATTTAGTGTATTACACAATGGTAAGGTCCTTAACCAAAATCACTCTGTAGAAATCTCCCATGAGTCTTTAGGGTGTGGTCAGTGTTTGTTAGAGTACCTTTTGGAGAGGCTGCAGGTGGAGTCCTGTCATGTCAAACTCAAGGTGAGATCAGTGTCAATATTAAACCGTCTGCATGTAAATCAGTGAGAAAGAAGCTGCATCATGAAGCCATTTTGTGTCAAATTTAAAAAGTTGGTGATTTTCCAGCGTTTCTCCTGGCTGTGGCTAACTCAAAGTCCCGTTCATGTTCTGATATTTCAGGTGCTGAAGATCTTCGTGCATCTTTGCGGTCACGGCTCGAACCATTTCCTCACAGAACTCCGAAGGAACTCCACCTTCATCCAGCAAGCTTCAGGTGAGACACTGTGCTGTAAGCTCTGTTTAACTCTCATGATGCTGTCGCTGCCCTTTCAGCTAGATATTCACTAGATGTACGTTGTTTTGATTTTGAAGTTTACAGCGGTCCTCCTGATCCTATCCACGGCACGGCGTTGTACCAGAAAGTGAGAAATACAGCACAGGTGAGATGCAGGTTATATTTTACTAAACATGTCAAACACAGAATTTGTGTCATCTTAGGCAATCGCGCTCAACCTCTGCTTTTTCTACTTGCAGGAAGTGGCCAGGTTACTTTTCACGGATACATTTTCGACCAAAAGTGGCATCTCTCCGCTCAGTGTGGGCCCTCCAGCAATGGGTGAGTAATAACGAGGACAATGTTCATCACATATGAGTTAAATACAGTCCTAGAGCATTGGGGTTATAGCAACAGAGCTTAATGAATAAAGCTGGGAAAGACATCAAAATTAATCTGTGGTCATATGTGTAATAAAACAACATCATCATATTTAGAGAGCGGATGAGTATCGTTAAGCAGCTCTGTGAATTTGAATCGGTTATGTACGGTTCTTTGCATGGTGAACTTGAACACAATAGGTCTTCTGTGTCTTTCTTTCTGTTCAGGTATGGGCTCGGGAACTTCCCACAGGTCAGGAATGCGAGGTTTTGGATACAGTCCAGGGAAGCAGGGGACAGGTGATTGACACACACACACGCACACACACTTGGCACACAAGCGCAGATCCATTCACGCTCATCTTCTGTCCCTGTCTGATGTCTGTACTTGTGCATTCCAGGAGGCAGTGACTCACTGCTTGATAAGATCCAGAAAGCTGCAGAGGTAGTGGCCAGTGCTGTCCTTCCCCCGACTGAACACCAAGGCATTCGTCTCCACGACAACCATTACCGCGCTGTAGTTGCGCCGTCTGCACCCATAGAGGTGGCTGTACCTGCATGTGCCTATAACTTGCCTGCTCGTAGACCAAAAGGTGGGATGAAAAAAATAACAGTCCTGTATTTCTAATAATCATTACTCAGCTCAGTGTGTCAAGTCATGATCAGATTTGATAGAAACTTTTTATTTTGACTCCTGTGCGTGAACAGTGATGACCCAGCGGTGCCCTGGTCAGGTAGGAGGCGGCTGGGAAGAGACAGACAGCGGCAACAGCTCCTCTCACAACTCTTCTCAGGACATTGCAGCTAATAGCAGGGCCTCCATGGGCAGCAAGTCAGCTGGCACCGGGAGCCAATCAGGGGCCAGTAGAGAGAGTAGCGGGGACCTATCAGAAAGGTGTGTAGCCTAAGATGAACCCTGCATGTTCTCATGTTCTCTACATCATTTTTTTTACTTCTGTCTCTTATGCTGTTTGGCATCCAGGGTGGAAGCCTTGCAGTTGGGGGACTGCGGCCAGGAGATGGCGCTCATCAGCAGACTGACTGAGGGATCTAGAGTTTTTCTGTCCAGAGAGGAGAGCCAGCACTTCATCAAAGAGTCAGTGCATCAAAAATCGGACTAAGAATAGATCCATTTAGGCTCATTCCCCACTTTATAATCAGTACGAGTTTTAATATTTTTGTTCTTTTGACTGCTGTGGCCTGATTTTCTGTCTTTTTGAATCTGGCAGGTGCTCCATTCTCAACTGTGAGGTTGTTGTGGAGTTGCTCTCAAGCAAGCTTCAAGATCCCTCAAACACTGTTAAGATGGTAACAATAATAAAAAAAAAAGATGTGATTTAATTTTTCTTTATGGTATTGTGCAATGCTAATACACGTTTTTGTTGTCCACCAATCCTGCAGCGGGCACTGTGCGCTGTATCATGCCTCCTGACATCTGACCTCCTCTCTCTGGAACAAATGTTTGGAGCTACACAGCGAAGGTTGCGCCAGCTGAGCGAGGGACCTGCAGGACCTGTGGCCAACAAGGCCACCAAGGTAGGAGAGTTATAAGAAGAAAGCTGCACGACAAAGATCGATGGAACAGAACTAGAAAATCCTCACAATGAAGGCGTGTTCTTTTGTTCTTATCTCCTCTCACCAGATCCTGCGACAGTTTGAGGCTCTGATGGGCGGATCTCCACACGCTCCAAGGCAGGATACAGCGAGTGGCAGCCAACAGGCAACAACCAATCCGCTTTCCTCATCTACGCATTCAGATCCTTTCCAACCAACCCACCCTGCCGACAACGCCAGTTTTAACAAATATCAGCCTGATGTCTCACCCACAGGTGTCAACCAACCACCCAATTCCCCATCACCCCCCTCTGGTTTGGCTCTGGCAGACAAAGACTCCTCGGGCGAGCTGATGAATGACAGCGAGAAGGAGAAACTTTCTTCTGTTCAGAATGAGTTGGTGCATAACCATGTAGAGCCAGTCAGTACTGTTGAAGAAGAATTAGAGCCTCACACGGACAGGCGCTCTTCCACTCCAGCTGAGCCCCAGTGTGAGCAGCCTTGTATGAGCAGACTGTCCCTGTTCAGCGGTATGGAGCTGGTGACTAAAGGGAGACCCCTGTGTAAAAGAGAAACATCCCAGATAGAGACGGACACGACGGACGACAGCTTAAGGGAGAATCCAGCTGTGCATAACAGTATCAGCATCAGAAAAACCAGTGATGACACTCCATCTGTTTGCAATTCAGCCGCATCTGATGGCAGCCAACCAGTATCGGCCTTCTCATTTCTCAACTTTTGACAAACATTTTATAGCTTGAACTACCAACAATTAACCGATGATGTCATCATGTATAGCCTGTCAAAACTGTTTTATTTTATAAACCAAAATGTATACAGACAGCTGATACAAATCATGTTACGGTTTTCTGTTCTGTATGGTGCCTCCTCAGAAGTTGCATTTAATGTGCAGATTGGCTCAAGAAAGACACAACTAGATCATGGATAAGTAGAAATAACAGCTTGTATGAAAAGCTCCACAGCTGTCATAAGGGAGGAGTGGTCTGTGAGCTGTGTTGCTGAGGTCTAATTTTTCAAGTATTTAAATAAGAATCGTTGTGTTGAATCACAGGTTATAATTGCCAGTTAATTTATCTCAGGATTCCTTTTAGTGAACTGAAACAACTCTGCAGCGCTCTGCCTCTGCAGTCCAAACCTCTGAGGGAAAAACCCCTCAATAACTAATTTGCACTACAGCTGCTTTTCTTATGGGCTCATTAACCTACAACAGAAGTTGTCTTCCGTATTTTTTGGTACTATGCTATTATGTCAGTGTAAATCTTATCGGAGTGTTAGTTTACAAATTATTTATTATGTCCACCCTGTATTCATTAAAACATATCTGTGAGAGTGGATGTAGAGTGCATGTTTATTATTTATAGCTGGAGAACTAATGGAAGAAATAATTACTGAGGAACTGGGTGTGAATAATCAATGTGTGGAATTAAACACGATAAAACACAACTTAAGGCAAAATATCTGCAATTTTGTGAATGGTTGTGTGATTTTAAAAAAGCAGGTTACCTTCACTACGTGAGCATTGTTAATGCAGTTACATACTGTACTGTGTTGGGAATTGTGGAATGTAGTACAAGCTACATGTCCAGATGGTGATCCAACCCACTGATGCATACAAAGAACGCTTGCTACTGATGTTTTGTTTCAGTGAACACGAGCTATGCTGTTGCACACACTGAACAACAATAAAACATGCTGTATTTTTGCTACAGCACTGCAACATACATGAGCCTTGTAATGCTGTATTTAATTTAACAACATTCTTATTAGTATGATTAATGTTGCAGACGTTAGGACAAGAACGCTTTATTTCAATGTCATGATTTGGAAGTGGCATAAACAAGAATCACTTTCCCATCTCATTTTATTTGCAACACAGTGTGCTGGTCATATAAACCATACATTAGCGAGTATGGCTGACAGGCTCACAACACACATTCACATGACGTGTAAAATGTTGAAGTAAACACGTGGTTACAAAATGATTTAGAGAGCTTTTTTTTTTCCTTGAGGCTGTTTTCTGTTGAGAGCACTGTGCTGAGCGTGATGCTGCCTGAGCCACAGACTCCAATGTCTGCACTCACAGCTCTATAATTAGCAAGGGTCTAATCCGAGGTTGGATTTTGGTGGTGAGGCTCATGAGGAATCTCAGTTCCTTTACCTTGAACCCACTGACCTGCCACACAAAAATATAATAAATCAATTTACATAGTGAAAGTAACTGCAAACACACTAAATTTTTACTTCACCACTTTGACAAAGGAAAAATAATGCCAATATTTAGATTTTTTTAGATTGTATTAATAACGCTAATGGCCTCCATGAACTTCTTTTGTGAATGGATCAATAGAACGTCCATTTCACAAACACAACATGCGACTGACTTCCCCAGTCAAGAGTAAACAGAACGAAGAGTTTTTGAGTAAAGTGCTTAGCTTTATTTAGTTTTGCAAGCACTTTGGATCATCACACTTCTCTTGTGATTAGCACCAATGAAAATGTCCCCGCATCAACGCACGCATGTAAAGAGAATGATACCTCTTTATAAAGTGCACAAGGTGCGTGTACACACACATACACATTAATACTGCACAGAAAACCACAGTGGCTGGGCCATGGATAGGCGGATGTGCTTATGGTCTTGACAAATGGTACAAGGTGAGGTGGGGATGAGCCTTTGTGCCCAAAACCTGTAAACCTCCCCACACGTCATCCCTTCCCCCCGAACCCCAGCGTGTTGCTTGAGCCTTTCGAGGAGGAGCCACCGTGCCAGCAGTGTCAGCGCTGATGGTCGAGGGACAAAAGGTCAGGAGAGGGGTCAGTGGTCATGGTCATGTCGAGCCTGGACGTCCTCTGGTCTGCAGGCTACTGAAGTGCGCCTCCCTCAGGACTCTGTTGATGTGGTCATAGGAGACACTGCTGCCGTCGCCATGGAGACCATGCTGCATGGAGGTAGCACATTCTTCAGGCTTTGGGCTGCGGGAGTACTGTGTGATGCAGTTGTTCTGGCTGTGTATGCACGGCCTGGTGAGGGTCACTATTGCTCTCTCGGGACTACTGATCCCATTACTGCTGTCGCTGCTGGAAGACTGCAAACACAGAGCAGAGAAGGGCCCTGAAGTGTAGTCAGACGGACACAGATGCTTTAAATAAAATACTCGACGTTTTTCTGATAGTGGTGCATTGAATATGCAAAGGAGTCAGGTGTACTTAAACACATGATGCCTTGTTTCTTGGCCTATCCACAAACGTCAAAGGGCTTAACATTAAAAACTCAAACACAGATGGTAAATAACCTTAGCAGAAAGACTGGATCCTCTTCTGAAGAATGAATTTCATAAGACAAATAGATGAAACCCGGGTAACTCTATGTCTGTGTGATAAAATGATGAATGTTAACATGAAGTCGGTCTCACCTCTGAGTCCAAATCCGACACAAGCAGGCTGGGACCCCCTCCTAACCTCTTGGCCTGAGGACTCAGCTGTTGGTCCTCCTCACTGTCACAGCTACGGAGTCGTTTCCTGTGCAAATGAGAAATGGAAGGAACAGAGAGTACAGTGAGTGCAGAGGACAGCAGAGTGAACATGAACGTGAAGCAGACAGTGTGACAGAAACGATGCAGGCGGTGGGAGAGAAAGATTGGGTGGAGAAGAGCTGAAAGAGGAACCAAAAATAGCAGCTCACACTAAGGCAGTTACATGATCAGACATGTGGCACTCCCATGAGAAAACATTGATTAACATACTTTCACTGGGGTCAATTTGAAGATTGAACATACAGTTTGGATATTTAATATTGCTAGTCATTAACAGAGTATTGTCAAAATGAATTATACAGTCTTGCCTTTTCTGTCGTATCGATTGTGTGTAATGTAGTTTAGCTACAATGTTTCATTCCAATAACGTTACAGCAGTATAAAGGCTCTACTGTATGTAATGACGAGCCTGTGTTAACGACAAAGACATATAAAATGGTTATTACCTGCTGTCAGTTAACATTTCTGCAGTCTTGACGGATGTTTTTTGGCAAAGAGAAAGCCTGACACTCCTTGTGAGTCGGATGGAAATATTTAAATCTGAGGCTTAGGCTATGTTACAACTCCCCGGCCATTTCGCGGAAACTCAGTATGGATAAGCTCCTTGTCATCTCCTCAGAGAGTCTTGAATATGTGCTTGGGCAGTCTCCAGACGGCTGGAGCACAAGCCGTCGCAGGAAATCACAAAGCTCAGCTGTGGGTTAGATCAGACCTGTCACCGCTCCAAGTCCCGTCCGCCCTTACTACGCCTCGGCGGTGGCACAAACTGCAGCTGGGCGTTTGAAAGGCAACCGGCTACCGACTAGGTATTCTCGTTCACGCAGCGAAATCTCGGGGAACTCCGGGCATGACAGCACAGTGAGCAAGCTAGCCTGCTAGCTTCGTCTGTCCAACGCTACCTGCCAACGTTATATCAAACACTTAGGCTAGCTTTAGCCACTTTAGCTAAGACTGCACTACGCCAACTGAAAGTTCTTCCGCTTTCGTATTCCGTCCACTTGCGGTGAACTGTGTTTAACTGTTTCCTGTAGTTGAAATCAGTCCAACACGAGAAACTTAAATGTAAAGTTAAAGATGACTGAATTTATTAGTGTCCGAGGTACGGTAACCCATACTCAAGAGTCGCTATGTTTAACTCCAGCCAGTCTTCTTCGCTTGTCGCCTGAAGTGGAAAGCTCCACCTCTCTGTTTACATGACGTCAGCGGAAACGGCTTCCGGTGTCAACATCATGGTGAACTACTTGCCTACAGTGCGGAAAAAATCCAATTTTTTAAATTTTTTTTAATGGAATAATACGTTGATACGTTTGTCGGAAAAGAGTTATGCTCCACTGTCGTGTTGCAGCTTGCTGTATTTTGACTAGAGTTCAGAAATTTGACGTATTTTAAGTGTTTCTGGAGTAATTTCATATCGCGTAAGGCTTAAACTGAAACGTTGTGTAGAAGGTCTAACGTCACAGTGTCTTCCCAGGCAAGTTTTTGCCAAATTAATATTTACTTACAGCGTTTTGCGTACATAAACTCTTTTACATTCTAGCCAGGATTAAGTAGCCTATTATGTCTAATATTTTCTGTTGCAGTCATATTACACAGTTTAATTTGTTGGCAGACTCCTCTTTGGCTGTTACAGAGGAGCATATAACTGGGCTTTGATGTAACCAGGACACATTTTATCTCCGGGATCAAATTTACATCGTCGCAGCTCTGTTAAATACATTTTACTTTGAGCATCTAGTAGGTAGCTGTACAGGGGTCAGGTACTCAAACTGTAGCAATGCAGTGAAGAAACTAAAATGATTGCTGTATGTCTCCCCTGCAGATGAAGGTGATCCAACACTCTGTTGAGACGCTGCAAGCAGCTTTGGCCTCCAATAACCGGGACTTGGCTAAACTTTACAGCAAGTACACAAAAGGAGAAAGACGTCTTCTGGAGGAGGGATTCCACGCAGGGCAGCCGGGTTCCCTTTTCCAACCCATCACAGTGCACTCTGACTCAGACTGGATCCCCGCTCACCCTGAGGAGCCTCAAGACTTTGAGAGATTCTACAGAGACCCTTACCGCAAGACCCCTAATTCAAGCCACAAAACTATATACATTCAAACCATAGGTGACTCTGTGTGCGGTGTGTCTAGAGCGTCTGTGTTCCTCCATTCATGTCAAGTTTGTGGGTGTGCTAGTTAAAATGTTCTCACAACATTAGAATTTAAAAAAAAGATTTTTTTTTTTAAGCACAAGTGCTTTAAGTGAGTGCATATGTGCTTTTTCTGAGTGCCGGTATGATAACACTTAACACGTGAGCACTTGAAATGTGTCACTGTAGATCTCACCGAATGACTAAAAAATAACAAGACATTCAAGAAACTGTATTAAAACTACACAGTGGGCTATGAATGGGCTATGACTGTGAGTCAAGGCGGTCTTTTGGGCTCCAAATTTAGCATGTTACAAAGTTTGCTGGCCTTCATTCTACGTTATGTTTCTGTAGGCTCCTTTGGAGAGGTGGGGGCCCAGACAGACCAGTATATCGAGTGGCTCAGGGAATACTGCCAGGCCTTCTTCTATGGACTGTCTGTCAAGTTACTGCCTGCAGTTTCTGTGGCTGAGACAGGATGCTCTTTCAGGGTCAACAGTAACTCACACAACCTGCAGATCCTCACTGGTAAATAGTTAGCTGGGGGAGGCTGGCTACTTTCAGTGTAGAAATGCAAGAGTATTAGGGATAAAATGCACTTTTCTCTGACTTGACTTCTCTATTACTGTCTTCTCCTGAAATGTAGGTGACCTGCTACGATTCCTGGAAAAAAGGAAACCAAAAGATGCTTTCTGTATTGTTGGAATCACAATGATTGACCTTTACCCCAAAGACTCCTGGAACTTTGTCTTTGGGCAGGCTTCCCTCAGTATGGGTGAGATCTTACTGCAAAACCTTAACTGAGAAAATATAACTCCCTATGTGACTATGAAGAATGGACACTTTCTTCCATAATAATGATACTCAACTGTGTTTAAAAATAAATTACCTGTTATGTTCAGGACAAACACAGTTGTAAGGAGGAGATAATCAGGAAACATTGCTCCTTTCATTATGTAATGTGGTTGAGCTGCCACCAGATGGTGCCATTACATTCGTCCCCACTTTTGTTTCTCAATTGGGTTTGCAGGAATGGGTGTTTTCAGCTTTGCCAGGTATGACGACAACTTCTACAGCAGAAATTATGCTGGGAGGCTGAGGAAATCACTTCAGCCAAAGCGGGGGGACTACTCTGCGTTTGATGGATATTACACTCCACCCATCTCCAGCACTCTGCTGCTTCGATCTTGCAAGGTTTGTAAGAAGCATGCTCCTCCACTCACTCAGTTTTGGCACTATGAACCTTTGAGTGGTCTTGTCAAAGGTCCTTCTTCATTCCTTTAGTTTTATCAGTACTGCTGATAAAAAAAGCTTGATACTAATTTTTTTTTTTTTCCAACAACCACAATTTGAAACGTTTCTTTACAGACAATGACCCATGAGATTGGCCACATGTTTGGAATAAAGCACTGCCAGTGGTTGAACTGTGTCATGCAGGGCTCCAACCACCTGGAGGAGTCCGATCGAAGACCCCTCGATTTCTGTCCAATTTGCCTTCGCAAACTACACACCGCAATTGGCTTCAAAATAGCTGAAAGATACGAGGTAAGAACATTCTCACAAAAAAGAAGAAACTCTGATTAAAGGAAATATTTCATACCAAATCTAATTTGTTGTGCCATGTCCTCTGGTTTACAAAGAAGCCTGTGTTTTCTAAATCACAAGATGTAAGAATCATTCTCACAAGCTCATCATAAAGAAGTGCTTTTAAATAAAACTTAGAAAAGTCTTAAAAGTTGCAGCATTTTGATTAAGGCACACCATACAGATGCATGCATGCATTAGTTTTATTGTTCTGTCTTGAAGTGAATGTTTATCTTTGTTCAACAGGCCTTACTGAGCTGGATGGATGAGGATCAGAGTCAAACATCCAGACCAGCGGAGGCCTCTGTCTGTCAGTCTGGGATCCACTTTACCAGACCCACTGAAGCTTTCCACACATCCAGACTGTGGCTCTGCAGGTGTCTGGACATACTGGGAAGAAAAGATGAACTATAGTACTTGCCCGTAAATCTTGGTAAGAGTGGGAAATGAAGCAGCAGATTTAACCTGTTAATTATAAACTGTGCAAAATTAACATCATTGCTGTGGTACAGTTGCAAAACTGAGTCTTAATTTTGTTTATTACTGGTACTTCCAGTTTTATATACAGGGATATAGCTAAGAGATTGCCTGGCATATGTTGATTTGTATTAATCCAAAAATATAATGTGATCAAACATCTTTACGACACTTGAGTTCCAGGTTAAACTTTACTATGAGTTCAGTGTGATATGTTCTTTATGCAAAATGTACATAAAATATGTTTTAATGTGGAAAAAGTACAATATTCTATTTTTAAAAAACCCATGACAGCTGATTTAGAGGTTCAAATCACACTGTTGCTTTATTGCATCTGAACACAATTTCATTATAAAAATAGTTTAAGTCTGATATCTCTTATCTCATAACTGCATAGTCAGCTTGGCAACACTTTGATTAAAAATTAACACTTATAATCACGTTATCTCCTGAGCTTTATTTAACTTCTATAACACATGTTACAGAATCTGTGCAATTTAGTGTGTGTAGCTACATCAGTGTCACAGTTCTGGTTATCACGATGACGAGCAGCAACTAATAAGTGAATCAAGTATTGGCGTTGCATTTTGTTTCTGGAATATCTAAAACTGAGGCACCTCTGTCAACACTGGATCACGTAGTCCAAGACTAGCAAGAGTTCTCTCATGAGAAGCTACTTTCATAAGACACCCTTGAATTTTAAACAGTACTGATTCTAAAAAAACAAAACAAAAAACTGTTTGGTACATAAGTTATGTAAGGCACAAAAGCTACGAACAAAATCTAAAACTGCTAAAACACTGCTCACAGAGCTCAGATCTACAAAGCTAGTCATAACATTTAATATTGGTCTTCCTCTTTGTTGTATTGATGCGACTTCAGCATTTACCTGCAGTCATCTTAGGAAAGCATTTTACCCTCATATGATTTGACCCTTCTTATTACCCTTATCATATTTTTATTAGCTCAAGCAAAACTTATAACCTCTTTAACATCTCTTGTGGCCTCTCTCTGCTCAAGCAGATCAGAACTGTCAGTTCTTTTGTCTGGTGTATCTGCACTCTGTTCCTCAGAGTCCCCTCTCCTTTCATGTGTATCTTCAGGGTGTTTCGAGTTCCTCCTCTTGCAGATTAATCCTTTCTTAGCAGGTTTTACCAAACCCAGGAACACGGCACTGATTGCCATGCCAGCCGCACAGGAGTAGAAGGCTGCTCCGTAGTTCTGAGTCAAATCCACCAGCACGCCTGATGGAGGAGGATTAAGAAGAAGCGTTAAAGGAGCAAAACAGCAATTTAAAACATCGCCTTCACTTTACTTGTCACAAGGAACACAACTCAGTCTGTGCAAATAACTGTATATCGTCTTCTGCAGCTATGTAGGGTACTGAGAAAATAACCTTAATGTTGTCAGAATGATGTAATCAGGGTTATCTCACCTCAAATTTGGAGGATTTACATTTTCTACATTGTAGGTGTGGCGTGTGCGAGACATTTACTAGACCGTAAGGGTTTAATGTCTGGGTCTTCAGCAGGGTCCGAATGATTCAAATTTAAATACAAAAAAATATACACATAGGCAACATCTTGCTAGTAAAGATTATATCGAAACAAAAATTTCCACAACGCCTCACGCTACTGTGTGGGAAAAGTTAACCCTCTACCATGCAGCACCTGTCCGAACAGGCAACTAGTTAATTTTTGCTACATATTATACATTTTTGGCCACTTAGCTGCTTCATTATCTCAGGTGATCGCACATCCTCAAAAGCTACTGTGGATGAATTTGGAGCTTCTTGAGCAAGATTCTAACATACCCGTTAACTCAGTATGATAAAAAAAAATCACAACACAAATATATGAATCCGTCACCAATAAGTTAGCCCCTGTTATCGTGCATGCATTTATGTTTATACATGGCACTAATAGGCCAAACAGTTTAATATACAACACCACTTGGCACATTTTTTTTCAGTAATAGGTCCCTGCTTGGTCTGTCTGTCAGCTAAAGGGGTTCTTGTCCTGAAAAATGATGAAGACCCCTTCTCTACTCTAATGATAAAAAATGCGGAGTTGCATAAATGAACTACCTCACACAACATCCTGTGCGTGTACATGTCAAGGACCTCGTTGGTTTTGGTTTGGTGGCAGTGATTCACATGGAAAGACCATTTTCCTGCTTTATATCATCACTGACTGTTGACTGCTCACTCCTCAAAAACTGCCAGCAGAGGCCGCAAGTAACTGACGACTGCTTGCCTTCTGACAGATCCGGCAGGGCTTTGCACTCTAGTCAGTGAACTCATTTAGTAGTTTACTTTGTCTCTTACGAGCCTCAACTTTACAAAGAAGTAGTACTATACAGATGGAGTAAACCTTTCATGGCATTTTTTTTTTTTGCTCCATGTCTTTTTATTTATATTTGACACAGATAAAAACAACAATTCAAATACTAACAACAACCCCTCCTCCCACCCGCTCCGATGGAGCCCCATCCCTGCAACAACAATACTGTACCATATACAACTGCTTTCATGGCATTTTTAATGGCTTTCCCACTTGAAAGCCTTGCAAAATATGATAACTCTGACTAAATCACCTATTAGATCAGATAAGATGACATAAGATTAACTTCATTGTCCCAAAGAAAATTTGTCTTGGGTGCTGGACACAGCTGCATACAAATAAACGTAAACATAAATACATAAAAATACAACACATGACTATGATTTTAGTGTGGGATGCTGCTCCAAATATTGGATTTAATATTTTAGGACAAGACCAGATTTAACGTATATCTGATCTATTTTAACAGAATTCAAATTGCTGTATATTCAAAGCAGCATTTATGTATTTCCTGCTGCTGTGCTTTAAGTCTCGGCCTGCACTTCTTTCTGCCTCTCTGTCTTTGTCTTTAATCTTTGATTTTACAGTCTGTACACTGTAATCACATAAAACCAGCGGAAGAGTGCATCTAATCACATCAAGGTAGAAGCTGTAACAAAGTGAAACCACAATCAACTTCATCTACAAGATAACTCTTACCTCCAAGTGGGGGCCCACCTAGTCCAGCAAAGCTGTGTATGAACACATAGACACCAGCGGCTGAAGACATCCTCTCAATGCCCACCACATCATCCTCAGCCAGTATGGGGATGTGGGTGCATGCGAGGGCTCCCATGACAAAGCCATAAAAAGAGCAGCACACAGCCAGCCCGTAGAACTCTGTGGCCAAAGTAAATCCCACCAGATCTGCAGTCATTATAAGAACACATGCCAGGAGAACCAGCAGCTTATTCTTCACAAACTGCCTCCGCGTCAGGATCCATCCTATGGAGAGCCGGCCAACAATTTCCGCCACAGCCATGATGGAGAGCATGAAGGTGGCGTGCTCCCTCTGCACGCCTCTACTCACACTCAGCTCGATGATGTAGAGTTGAGGGGCGAAGAAGCCAAGCGTGGCGAACAGCCCAAACATAGAATAGAGAATGAAGCTGCACTCTTTGAGGATGGAGAAATCAAGAAGTTTAAAGTTTCTTGCGGACTTAATTTCCCCATTTTTCATGATGTGTGTCTCCGCATCTTTGTCCCTTTTCTCCTCAGAAACTGTCTGTTCTGTCTTGTTCAGCACAGTCTTCCCCTCTGGATTGCTGTTGTCTGTGTCCTTTAAAGACTGGACACCAGAGTCTCCAGTGCTCACAGAGCTCGTGGTTAGCACATTATCCAGACTGTGGGAGGCATTGCTTTTCAAAGAGTCGTCTGAATTCTCTTGTGTACCAAGAGTTTCCAGTTCCTTTAGGAACAATCCCTCAGTCTCTGTCACATTGGTCGCTTTGGGTTTGATAATGACTGGACGAAGCAAAGCAGCACAGATGACCATGATGCTTTGCAAAGCTCCCATCACTGCCATGGTGTGTCGCCAGCCAATATGGTTCTTCAATTTAGATAAAGCTGAGGAGCGAAAGACGGCATTTAGTGAGTGTGCACCAATAAAAGTGTATTGTACAAGTGTCGGGCATTCAAGATCTTCTTTGTACAGAATTTTGTAGGAATGCATAGATAGCATATTTCTGTTGTCGTCAACAAGTCCAATTAAAAGACTGTCTCTTGATATATGTCTGTGGCTGAGCCCAAACTCATTGGTGTCTACTGTAGACTAAATAATTTCCAAGAATAGCTGTTCATCAGAAAGTCCACAAACGGTAGTCAAAAGAATTTTTGTTTACACACTTCAGTGAGTTTTTGGGCTGCAGAGCGGTGCATGTGGGATTTAACCACAAAAAACTAAATGTGCCAGAGTTCAAGTTGAGAAGAAACATCACACAAGTGCAAAAGGTTATTTTATATTATTTTTCTGCCCAGAAAAAAAGACTTCCTCTGAGCAATCTATTTTAAAGGACAACTTCGGTCATTTTACACATGCAGCTCTATTGCACAAGCTACCCGAGACTTGCTATTACCAAAGACG
>JAQLOL010000014.1:14928670-14948512 GCA_029783665.1 Naso thynnoides | reverse complement strand
ATGAAAATTTATTTTAAAAAAACCCCCCCCCCCCCAAAAAAAAAAAAAAAAAGATACAAGCAGGTGACCCCCACCTCCACCCCCCACCCACCACTTCTCTATTGCACAAAACTGTCTCTTTTCAATTCAGTGTGGTGACGTTGATTGGTCTTCTAGTCCATTCCATCCACGTCAACTGTTGGAGCAAATCCATCAGCCTCACTGCGGGGAACAGGCGACACACAACACAACACCCTGCAGCTGGGACAGACTTGCTCCTGACTTTTCGCCTACAGCTGACTCAACAACACCCACCCCCGACTAAGGCTGTATTCGGACCAAATCAGGTGGTCCGCAGAAACGCTGCAAGGTTGTCCGGTGGTGTTGTGTGATGTCAAGTTGTGTCCTCTACTCCTCCTCAAATCCACTTGTGGCGATTGATTGCAGGAAGACGGCCCCTTTACTTGAATGGCTGCGTCACATAGCCAGGTGCGGCGAAAAAGTTGTGCAGGTTTTAACTTTTTTTGCTGCAGTTTGCTGCAGGTTTTTTTGGGTAGTCCGCTGCCACCAAAATGGATAGGCCTCATTCAAATGAAAGAGAAAACCTGCATTTTTGACAGACCACCTAATTTGGTCTGAATGCAGCCACCTCTTCTGCCTCCTTCACTTCCAGCTCATCTCAAACACCCTCAGCATTTAAACACATTTTATTAGATTGTGCAGCAAGATACCAGGTAAGGTGATCGCACCTTAGGAACTTGAAGGAAGTAGACTGTCGACTGGCCAAGCTTTCCTCCTTTACTTGGCAGCACCATTTCGAATTCATATACAGCGGTGGGGATGTACAGCCAGAGTGCAGAAAAAACTAGCATGTGATCCCCAGTTTCTGCGCTTCCAGCGTGGACCAGAGCACTTCAGGGCATTACCAGCAGTTTTGGTGGGCTGAAGCTAGTAAGGGATCATAGCACAGCCACAGCACACATTATGCCTTTCCCATAAAGATATTTGCTTTGGATGCTGTTTTGCCATGGCACCTTGTTTCGTAAGTGGATGCGACATCTCATGTGCACTTAATAGAAACAGAAAACTGGTTTCTTAGCTTTTGTGCCTGGAAACTGTTATTTATTAGTAACATATCGAAAAAGTAAACACTAGGGTAATGATTTTTTTTTGCAAATGTGAGATGAGCCAAGTAAAGTGAACATTAGGGCTCTTTCTAACTGCATTGCTGTTTGGAGTATTAAAATCCAGTTTAATGGAGAAGATTGATAGAAAACAAAATATTGCGTAGGGCAGCACAGTTGCTTTGTATTTAGCACTGTTGCCTCACAGAAAAGAAGTCCTGGGTTTGAAACCAGGTCCCTCCGGGTACTCCAGCCTCCTCCCAGAGTCCAAAGACGTGCAGTTGAGGTTGGTGACTCTAAATTGCCTGTGGATGTGAATGTCAATATGTCAACCCTGTGATGAACCGACGACTTCTCCAGTGTATTCCGCTTGCTCAATGTCAGCTGGGCTTTTGTTCATCTGTGCCTCTGCGACCCTGCAAAGAATGAGCAGATACAAGAATGAATGAAGGACTTTATAGCACATGATCAAACATCAGTGCCTCAAAACTTGTGATTTCTCTTGAAAACAATGAAGCTCCTCTTTCCACTGTTGCTCCAGGGAAAAATTGTTTGGATGCCAAATCTAGAATTTATTATTTATTTACATTTTAAAAAATAGATCTTTTTGTCTTCACCAAATAGTAAAACATTTTTTCTCTTTGTTATGTAACTATTACTTTGCCTTGCTTGTAAATATGCCACAAGTTTTTATTTTGTCAAACTGCTCTTTCTAAGGTCAAGTAGGAGCCTTCATGCACAATTTCTTCATGCACTTTTTCTTCGTTTTTGTCTCCTGGGCAGGATTCGACTATTACCTAGGTATTCCTTACAGCAATGACATGGGCTGCACTGATGTACCAGGGTATGATTTGCCACAGTGCCATCCATGTGTTTCATCTGCACCTCAAGTAATCAGGTGGGACTATGTCCTCCTACTTTAACAAATAGGACCTCTAAAGCCATAATCAGTCTTGTTCTGCTAGCAGACTTTGTTGTATTAGATTTTTCAATCCCCATTTGTTAAATTTACAAAGTAGGGCCGGACCAATATGGAATTATTGGGACTGATGCCGATACCAATAATTGGGAGTAAGAGAATTCCAATATCCGATATATATTGGCTGATATTGTACATAATATAATATCCACTAAATTTGGTTTCTTAGTACTTGTGAGAAAGACATGTAATGGAGGCGGGATATCTTACATCTAAACAAACTTTATTTACTTTTTTGAATATCAGTGCATATTGGTGGCATGTATACTGATACCGATGTGTCTGCAACGGCCCAGTATCGACTGATAATATCAGCTTACAGCTACATCAGTCGGCCCTAATACAAAGCACCTTGGAAATTCAAGGCATAAGTAGTGTATGAGTGAGTGCATCACACTGTTCAGAGGACTTGTTCAATGCACTATCATTAGCTGTGCTGGCACTTTTATTTTTCTAGAGAGAGTAAAATGTATTTTTGTAGCTTTTTTTTAAACATTACAAAATCATGCAAAATATAATAGTTGTAAAAATTAATGTTTAATATCACCATAAAGCCATGGTTTGTAAGAGCATGTGTTATATTTTTGTGCTGGGGAAGCCATAATAAGTTTGTGAGACACTGAGCAAAAAAACTCTGCGACCAAATCCAAGTAGTTCTGTTATCAAATGCTTCCTTCCTGATGAGGCCTACATCTCTTAAAACTAATTCCAAACCCTGCGACCATTTTACAGCCTCATTCACACAAACACACACACCATTTATTATATTCTTATGCTTTATTTTTCTCATGGTACTAGATTGAAGAGAAATGTACATGGAGGCTGTTATTCCAAAGTGGGCCTT
This sequence comes from Naso thynnoides, assembly GCA_029783665.1. Lineage (NCBI taxonomy): Eukaryota > Metazoa > Chordata > Actinopteri > Acanthuriformes > Acanthuridae > Naso > Naso thynnoides. The sequence goes on along the minus strand of JAQLOL010000014.1, from coordinate 14,945,586 downwards.
CCTCTGATTGAAAACAGCACCATTGTGGAGCAGCCGCTCGACCTTTGGACACTAACAGAACAATACAAATCTGCTGCAATCAGGATTATACAAAATGCAAGGTACTTTACAGCTGCAAACACACACAAAGTACAAAAAGTAATGCATGTAGACAAGGCTCGTTATGTTTGTTATGGAACAAACCATTAACTCGGCATGTATTACAAGTCTTTCCACTTAATTATCACAGACGTGTGTTCGTAAAACAGTCAGAAGTCCATAAGTCATGAGGGTTGATGTCCGTCATAATATGGCCCATATATATTTGCATATAACAACATTTTAGATTGTAAGGTTAGATTTATTCAGTTTCTCATGTTGGGTTAAAAACAAGATGCTAAATGTAGCTAGAAATCATATTAATGGAACTGTGTGAACTAAAACCCTGAGTGCAATGTGCCATTCTAGATGTGGACAAGCTGCTGTAGTGCAAATATGATGTGAATTAATATTCCCTAAGGGTGTGTACACAACTTTTACCAGATCTCACATCTCACGTTTGGCAAATTGTGTGTTTGAGCCAAACATGCAGGCAGTATTAATCACGTGTCTCCGTGTCTCTTTACAGACAGAGCGGAAAAGGCTGAAACCTGAGAACTCAAATGCGCTTAGAGGAGACAGCTGAGGAAGCGGAATGTGTTTGTCAATAGGGGAAGAAAACACTTTGTACCAGTGTAACAGATAGTGTAAACGCTGTCATGAGAGACATTAGTAAACTGGTCATGTCAGGACCAAAACAACTTAACTTTGGAGATGGATAAAGAAAGTAAAAGTAAAGGCTAGTGACCCTAATGCTTAGTTCATAATTAGTTTTGCATTTTGTTCAACATAAAGAGGGTCTGGTCAGCTAGTGTTCTGTGGGTCATTTGAAGGGCAAGTGCAGAGAGAAGGTAATTGTGTAATGACATGTGTAACCACATGTAGTTCATTGCATTTCCAAGACATGCACATTACCACAGGCAGGGAACGGAGGAAGTGCAAAGCAGAGCATCTTTCAAGTTTGTCTGCCAATCTCCTCCTTTCATGTAATGAAGGAATATATCACCCCAGTGCAATCAGTTAGCATTTTTAATATTTTTGTGGTGATTTTGGAGGGTAGTAGAGTTTAATTAAGTTGCCTTATTTACTTCATTCAATACCTAGATTTTTAGAAGTACAGCATGATGCTTAACGTGGAGAATGCAGTCACGTAGCTTTTAACAATACATGGCATCTGCACAAACAGGTCACTAGACTTCCACCCTGTTAAAGTACTTTAATTCATATTATCCACCATAGTGGCATCTGTGTCATCACTGTTAGAGTAGAACTGTACAGGTGATGTAGAAAGCTCTGTGTTTCCCTCTCCGAACTGTCTGCAGTTTACCAAACTTCTGTGCAGCACCAAATTTAGGTTGGAAGAGAAACTAAAGAAAGAAGAGAGGAACTAATGTCTGCAACAGGACACTAATGCACAGCCTTCTCTGACAAGACAAGGAAAGTTGTTTACATAAACATAAAAGTGAGATTAACAACAAAAACTGGTTAGTGTCCTATGGCAGCTATGTTCACCATGGAGGAGGATATTTGTGGCTCCAGTGCCATCATAAGGTCTGTGTGAGCGGGGAGTTACATCTGACATCCTGCATGGCAAACAAATTTTTTTTTGTTTTGGAGTAACTGATTCTGCTGCATTGCGTAATGTGGTTTTTAAAGGAGAGCTATAATGCTTTTCCGTCTTCTCTGGCCTATAAATGCTGTTACAGTGTCGGATGCTCATGTTAAACAATGCTACAGCCACACAAAATGAGATATGTGGAAGTGGAAATGAGCCAAGCATGCTCTTTCTGTTGGCTTTGTACGCTGTGTCTTACAGTGTTTTTTTAACAATACTTTTCAAGTGACGTTAACGCGTGCTGGCCTTCCTTATATGGGCATGCCAACTCCGGCACACAGGACTGTGCCTGCCCCATCCCCCACTCTGCTCACACACTGCTGTGCTCTGCCCTTTGCTCTTTGTGTGTAATATTTTGGTCGTACTTGTTTATTAAGTAATATTTTTGTGGAATAAACCTTTGAGGTATCCTCCTGTATTTGTGTTCATCCAATTCACTGGGTAGCGTTGGGATCCGGGCCCATGCGTGCCTCCGTTGTTGGCGGAGGCACACATGGGCCTGGAGTAATTAACAAGCACAAACCGTTTTGAGAGAATGCAGAAAATACAAGGGAGAGAGAGCGTGGACATGAGTCACAGTTTTTTGAAGATCTACAGACTTCACTGTTAATCAGTTGTGTTAAGCTGCTCTATAGAAGTCTAAAATGAAAGACCCAAAAATGAGTATAATAGCTCTCCTTTGACTAATTTGGAAAAAATTCATATAACTTGACTTGCCAAAACTCTGTGTGTGTGTGTGTGTGTGTGTGTGTGTGTGTGTGTGTGTGTGTGTGTGTGTGTGTGTTTGCAGCTGTCTGTGAAAGCATGCCTTCATGCTATAGTATAGGGTCATGAGAACCAGTGCAGCAGATGTTAGTCATGTGCTGTCGGGACTTAACAGTATGCAGGCTTTCTTTCAGTGAAGTTATTTAAAGCAGCCAGTCCAGTCTTAATGCTGTGGAAAGTCCACATTCCTGCAGCTACAAAATGTCGACATGGAAGGAAACACGCTGTAGCGTGCACAATCCTGCCAAGTGAGCGTCAGGCATTGTTTCCAAAATGATCGTATCTACAAAACTAACATACAAGAGATGAACCTAAACATTCAAAGTGTTACGTTAGAGGTGCCGGTATCGTTTTCTAGCCAGCAAATTCTTAAGATGCAGTTATTACATTATAGCTCAAATCACTCCCAGACGTTCATGTTTCTTTCCTTTTACTTTGTTTTTTAACCTTGACAATTTGTGGACATGTAAAACAGTATGTGATTGGATTCTAGACTCCTGTCTTTTTGCTTGAAAGAGAATCTGCTTGACTGCAAATATTGATTCAAGAGGCATTTGTCAGTTTAAGTTGTCTTAAATGTCTCTGCAGGGAGCGAGGACAGCCTTATCTCCTCTACATAGCGTTGGCTCACATGCATGTTCCCCTGGCCCCACCAAATGCTTCTGTCGGCACCCAGCACCAAGTTTATAGCCAAGTGTACAAAGCCACCCTGCAAGAGATGGACAGCCTGGTGGGGGCGGTAAAGAGTGCATCTGATGACACAGACAAGAACAATACTCTCATCTGGTTCACTGGTTAGTCACATTATGTCTGTTCTTCCACACTACCGTGGTTTTTTCTATCTATAAAAGCCTTAATCCTATGTCGTGTGTGTGTGTGTGTGTGTGTGTGTGTGTGTGTGTGTGTGTGTGTGTGTGTGTTTGTGTGTTGTGTTGCATTGTGTTTAGGTGACAACGGTCCATGGGAACAGAAGTGTCAGTATGCAGGAAGTGTAGGACCCTTCATTGGAAAATGGCAGACAAGCAGAGGTGTTAAAATTTACAAGATATTAGAAACTTGTTCCATTGAGGCTTAATGAGAGGGATTAATGTGTTTGTTTGCATGGTAATAGATGGAGCTATGAAACATTTTATAACTGTTAGTTTTCATATTCTTAAAGGTCTTTTCACACCACTGCATGGTGACTTGCCACCTCCAATCATTTCAGTGAGGGAAGGGCAGCAGAGGGGGGGCGGTTTCAACCGCAGTGATATGACCAAGAAGCAGTTGCCGCCCACATGAACGCGCAAAGATTTTGCCCTACCGTTCAGAGTTCCTCATGTCGAACTTTGGGCGGAAGCCGCTAGGCGGCAGACAAAGGAATTGAAGGGGTCAGGCTAAGCGGACCTCTGGTCTTTAGCGAGTGGGTTCAAGCTAACCTTAGCACCCACTCACTAAAGACAAAACATGTTCTTTATTTGTTTAAAGTACTTCATCAACTCCAGCCATGTGTTCCTGTCTTTCTCATCGCTACAAAAGCAGCACGATGAAAGTTTGATACTTATTTTTTCTTTACTCCATCTGTTTATACAACACAGGACACAGCACTGCAGCAGGATCTGAAAACAAACACAGAGGAGCTCACAATGTTGCTGTCCTAGCTGTACAACACAGCTCTACTGTCGTACAGGAAACCAAAAGAAAACCTGTAATAGGCACAACATTTCTACCAAACGGATAAGTTAAATAACCAAATATGTAGAAACCGTTGGTAACTTGTGCCTTGTGTGCACTACTGTCCCAGCACCAAGTCTTTCACCAAAGCACCTCCCTATCATTGCCAGTTCGAATCACAGCGGTAGTAGCCATTTTTAAAACCACCTGGCTTTCCGGGGGAATCCTTCAGCAGTGAGGCAGTTTTCAGGATAGTTGCCGTGTGGTGGTGTGAAAAGCCCTTAAGATCATCTTTTGCCTGTGCTGAAGGTGGAGGCTCAGCTAAGCGCACCACATGGGAGGGAGGTCACAGGGTGCCAACCGTAGCTTACTGGCCTGGAAAGATCCCTGCAAACACCACCAGCTCTGCCCTGCTCAGGTACTCCCATTTCACTAATAAGCAGAGGCTTTAATTCCTTTAAAAATCGTAACACATACTGCGTTTTATTTATAGGCCTTTTGTGTACACAAGCAATCAGTATTTAACTAATCCAGCCCCATTTACTGAAGGCTTACGACAAGTTTACACTGGTCAGGAAGATGCAGTTAGAGGCACTTTTTTGCCATAGTAGACAACTTTTGGATGGACATTCATTAAATTTGGTCCACACATTCATGGCACCCAGAGGATAAATCCTAATGGCTTTTTTAGTACATGCGCCACCAGCAGGTTGAAGTTTTCACTCATACAGTGAAATATTTTTACATCTACCAGACAGACGGGCACCAAATATTTGTAAATGGTTTACAAACAATTAAAAACAATGACTTTGGTGATCATCTCATTTTTCCTGTAGCGCCACCATGAGGTTGAGATTTATGATGTTGACTAAAATTTCTCAACTACTTTTGTGTGGATTGCTACAAAGTTCATACATCCATTCCTGCCTTCTCAAGATAAATTGTTATCACTGTGGAGATCCCCATCAGGTCACAATTTTATATTTGTCTAACACATTGGTTAATGATAAACACTTAATAACCATAATATCTTTTGAGCATTACAATATTAGCATCCTAATTGTTACTATTTTAGCATTAATGTGTATCTCAACACATAGTTTCACAGAGCCGCCAGTAGCCGTAGACTGTGCTGGTGTTGCCTTCTTTGCCGTGAAATAAATGTAACTGTACAGGATCTCTATCCTTTCATCTCTTCAGCTTATTAATATCGCTCTTTACAGAGCACAAACTAACCAAACAATACCAAACCAAAATAACATTGAGTGCATTGGGCCAAACTTTTTCTTCTTTATCCCCTCCTGCAGTGGTATGGACATCTTCCCAACCCTCCTGTCCCTGGCTGATGTGACTCCCCCCTCAGACAGACGTTATGATGGCATTGACGCCACAAATATCCTCCTGCATGGTGACCAGAGTGGTCATGAGGTATTTACTAGTTTTTGTTGTCAATCTCACTTCGGTTCACGTAAAGAGCTTTCCCTGTCTTGTCAGTGGCGGCTGTGCATTAGTGTCCTGTTGCAGACTTGAGTTTCTCTCTTCTTTCTTTAGTTTCTCTTCCATCCTAACAGTGGTGCTGCAGGGAAGTTTGGTGACCTGCAGACAGTTCGGACAGGGAGACACAAAGCTTTCTACATTACGGGTACAACTCACAAAAAAACAGTCACACTACTTACATGGGTTGTTATGAGTGTAGTTTGAAGTCTTTTTCTGCAAAATGACAAAACTCTAATGCCACCAAGGTGGATGATGTATGACACTATAGCAACATGGTGATATCAGTGTTGTGACCTGTTTGTGCAGGTGTGCTTTGCTTTTAAAGGCTCGTGAAGCACCTTGCTGCATACATTTGAATATTTAAGTATTACTGAAGGAAATTTTTTACAAGTGCTATGACTTATTAGTTCTTTAGTATATTTAATTTACGTTATTGATGATTATGAAGAAAAAGACGCACATTTTTGTTTTTTTCCAGGTGCAGCTGAGGCCTGTGGTGGTGCAACAGGACGGCAGCAGCTCCATGACCCGCCGCTGATATTTGATCTTCAGTGTGACGAAGCCGAGGAAACACCCCTGGAGGTCCACACACCAGAATACCAGGCTGTAGCTGAGAGGATTACCCGGAGGAGGGAGGATTTATTATGGGACATCGCCACAGACCAGTCTGTGTCCACGGCAGACTACAGCACAGATGATTCAGCGTCGCCCTGCTGTGACCCCAGACGGCCTGTTTGCCGCTGTCACACGCTGGGCTGAAGGTGGGAAAATCACACACTCAAACAACAGGCTGAGTGAGGAGCACACTGATACAAGCAAACAGATGTGGAGTCAGTTATCTCTTGTCAGATGTGCTCAGCTGTTTGTTTGTGGAACGTGTTGTCAGGGAGTTCAACGTCCAGATGCAGCAGGAGACGTGCAAACAAGTACAGAGAGCAAAGTGGAGCGAGCCAGCGAACTTTGGCCTGTTGGTTTATGATGGAAGAAATAAGATTAAACAGACAATTAACATGTGCTACAATATTCAGATACAGAGTAAATCTGCATATGAAAGTTGAAGTATTTGTCAAACAATAGAAGTTTTAAGGTTACAAAACTTTGTAATGTGCAAAACCTGGCTTTGTTATTTTTCATGGATTGTTTGATGAGATTTTACAGATTTTAAACATAAACATTATTTTTGTAGACAAAACTACACTGTGCAGAGTTTGAATCACTTCTCAGCTTTAATGAGTCTCTGGTGTGAATGTCCAGATTTGAACAGCTCGATGCAGCGTACAGGTGTCCTAACAGCGCCACCTTTTGGCAAATCAAATGGCATTACCATGTTATTTATTACAACAGTACTATATATAAATGTTATATATACTGTACATTATACACAGTAAAAATCCTCAATATATTTACGCATCGGTAAGTCTATGCATTGATGTGTAACACGAAAAACATTTTACAAATAAAAACTTAATACATCAAAGTAAAAATGACTAACTTCCATGTTAACAGACTATATTCAGCATCATGTAGTAAATAAAAACGTCTTCAGAATATCACTGAAATTCAAGGACCCGACACTTGGTCATGTACAGCTCGTTGTCACAGTCGGCTGTCATCAGGACACATTACCAGGTTCAGCTTGTGACTCCGCAGATCTTCAGTCTCGTCTGTTGTTACCATCATAAGTACTGATAGCTGCATCTGCATGTCATTTAATACTTACTGCACGTATCGTGGTTTAAATAGCGTGTTACACTCACATGTTTATCTTCTTGGGTGAACGACTGCTCCTCTTTCCTGAGGTGTGACACATTTAATGCCCATTGATAACCTCCAAATTCCTGAGGCCTGATTGACAAAAAATGCCCTTATGATGGATTTTCAGATGCTAATTCCTAAGTGTTATGACAAGAATCTGATGAGATATTGAATGGTTTTATCATGGTGTTGTCTGAGTGCACTCGGCTTGTTCAGAAGCTGTTAAAATCACCTGTCAGGTGATGTCTTTGTGTCTCTTTTAAGAGCATTTTTGTGAATCTGGTCCAGCTGCAGGCTTCGCCCACCTTTGGTCTCCTATACTACTTCGACACTCAAAAACTCTGCTGGACCAACCACAGTCTGGTTGCTACCACGATAATATTGCACAACAATAATGTCACTGGGTTTTCAGTGTTTCTTGCTGTGCACAGTCACTGCTTAAGTTAAGGTTTAACACTGTTTGTTAACAAGGGAGCGGGACACTTAGTCTTTGATTCTGTCTCGGAAAAGAGTTGAAGATTTCTGAATGTGTTTCTTTTATACTGAGTGGACCTTCCACTCTTTTTTAGTGTTTTTTTGTCGTTGTTGTTTTTGTTTTTTTATTCCTTACAAAAAGTTACATGGACGAAGAATACAGAAACACCAGGAAGTAACGCTCTGGCAAGATTTGACCCTAGGCCAGCAGGGGTGCATGTGAAAGGGTGGGGGTGCCACAATGTCTCAAACACAGGATTTCTTTCTGCCATCTCTGCTTGAAACAAGTAAGTCCGATTGTTTCGCCGGGATTAGAAGTGTCTCGGGGGGGCAGTTGGTCAGTTACTCTGGTTGCCGACAGGAGGGAACTCATTTTCGTCATCCAAACAGACAGGGCCCTCAGCGAACTCGTGCTCTGGGATGACCTCACCCTTCTGGGCTCCACCATCCTCAGAGTAACCTGTCAGAGAAGGGAGAAGGAAAATAAGGTTGATAGCAGTCCTGATCTGCGCCCACTGGGAGCTTATGTTTTAGTGTTTTTGGTTTTTAACTTGTGATTAGAGGATGTACTGCTGTCAGAGTTTACGTGTCATCTTAGACTACATCTATAGTTAACATTTCCAAATGTATGAGTTGGTAATTACTTCTGAAGTGTTTTTGTGCCTCCTAGTTTGCCAAGAATGTAACCACAAACATCGCCTCCTACCTCCAACCTTCAAGTGATAGTGAACCAGTGTTGTGATGTAATATCTGATACTGTTTACACTATAGATACAGGATCATTTATACTACTGCAACATTTTTTCAAAACTACTTGTACAAGTGGTTTTATATTGGTTAAGTAAATAAGCCATTACTGTCAGAGTAATCGTATTTTAAAACATGCAAAAGCTGTATTTTTCCTGCTTATTTACATCGTCACACAGCCAGATATGAGCCATTTGAGTTTTCCATGAAACAATTTCTGAGCTAAAAGTAATTTAAAGAAGAAACGTCTTGTATCACTTTGTCAAAAAAGACTTTATACAACACTACAACATTTTCTGATATTATTTGCATACAAAGTGTAACTTTAAGCAAAAGAACTCCATGTTTAAAACTGGTTTCAGGAGCTGCATAACAGAGAAAGCCAGAGTTATTAGAATTGCATCTACAGTATAAGAGCTGCAATAATGTGGTCCACTTCAGTCACTGTTAAAACAGTCAGTGTTGAACCTTGGAAAAGTTTGCGTCAGTTGATGATGAGGAGTACTGTACCCATGAGAGTGGTGGAGGAGGGCGGGGTTGAAGGCAGAGCCACAGTAGCAGCGTATGATTGGCTGGCCGGTTGGGGGGAAACATCCTCTTGTTTGTCCTCCTCACTTTGTTCCACCTGCTCCTCGCTGGATTCAAACAGCCTGCACAAACAGAGGCAACAAAAACTTAACACCATCGTAACGCTTCACTCGCTGTGATAGAAACAAGCAGAAAGCAGTGTTGACTTTAAAGTTAAATGTTTGAAAACACCCACTGATGTCGCAAACAAATTTCCGATAACAATGTATTACTATTTAAAAAAAGTGTAAAACATTAACAAAGTGTAAACAATGACTTAAAGTTGACTACATGACAACATGTCACTGAAACCTTTCAGAGGGCGGTGTTTTAGTTTTCAAATGTCTTATTTGTGTGTAATTAAACTTCCATCCATCCAAACATCCATTACAGATACACAACCAGTAGGATACCAGTAGGAAGAAAACAAGACAAGCCATCCAAGCAACACACCAAATAGCAGACAGATAAAAAAAATGAATGACTAAATAAATAAATAAAATAAAGAGCACATTCTTTACATTTTACATACAACAATGTTACATCACGTTCCCTCCCCTCGCTTACACAGTTAAGAAGTAAATAGTGCCTATGAAGGAAGTGTACAAATATCAGCCATCATCATCATCTTCTTATCACTCCTCAACAAAAAACCCAAAGCACATAATGCTGGACCTTAACTGAACTCTGCTTTCAGTACATTGTCGATACATTGAACAACAGCCGTCCGGACATTGTGCACCATTTCGCATGATTAGAACGTGGGCCAGTGTGCCGCTTTCCTTATTGCATCTTCAACACTTGTCATTCTCCCTAGACCCCCACCTAGACATTTTTACTGGAGTCCAATAATTTTTGATATTTTGTATGAAATAAGCCTCGTCGATATCAGGACTGTACTGTTTCCTCCCAGACCTCCCTGTCAATAGGTGCCCCAAAGTCTTTTGTCAGATGTCTTCAATGGGGACACTGAGTTAAGTTGGTCAACAAAACTGCTGTGAACAGTTCTCGTGTCATGCCAAACGCGTTCAGCATTTGGAGTGCCTTACATTTTCTTATGTTACAGCTCAATGATTTCCTAATCCCTTCATTTCTTCCCCTCTCACTACAAATGTTAGTTAATTTAGGGCACCTCACTTAATCATTGTACCTTTTAAGTTAGGGCATATAGTCTATAGACATCTTTCTAATTTCCCACAACATCATAAATTACATCATATAAATGTTGATGAGGTACAGTCTGTGCCTTAGCAAGCCAGGTTGCTTGTTTGCTAGCATAAGGCTAGCTAGTTCTAACTCACAGGACTGTACAAGTTTTTGAAAGGCCCTGACAAGAATACAACCAGCTCAGCTGATAAAGAGCTCTTGAGCAAGTAACATTCACAGGTATGAGCCAGTCGGTGGATTTTTTTAGGACGTCTTGCAAAAAGGGGGGGGGACTGGCATGAAGGTAATTTTATTTGGGGAGCCTTGTTTTGGAAATGTTTGAGAACCTCTGTACTAAGACACACACACATACGCACACACCTGTGTTTCTGGACCAGAACACACTCGCCTCCGTCCTGTGGATCCACATTATAAATGTAGAGAAACCCGTCTGAGGACGCCACCAGCAGGCGAGGGAGCTTCTGAATCCTGTCAAACAAGACACACACAAGATATGAATGAACCTGCACATAAATACACCTCTCACCATAAATACACACCCCTCTTGTGTCTCTCGCTCTCTGCCTTACATAGCCAGGGCGCAGATGTTCTTCAGGCCGAACATGTTGAGTCGTACGGTGGCGAAGGCTCGGTCTTGATGCATCATGTCAGACACCTGGGCGGGCAGGTAGGTGCTGGCCGCTGTGAACATTTTGCCAACATACGCTGACCATGTAGGAGACTCCTCCTCTTGACTGATAGGACACAAGTTGGAAGAAGTTTTTTTTTTAAATGACTCTTTTAAAGATCAATAAATCGTGACTTTTTTTTAAATCAAACTGTATTTTGCCACTGTGTTGAATTCCATAGAAACATTAGTGGATGACTTGACATCATAAATACAGCAGAGGGTGCTGGTCATTCCATGCACTGTCCTCCTCTGAACTATTCACCAAAGGATAAATGACCCTTCTAAAACAGAGAAATCACTTATTATTGTAAAAAGCTTTGAAAAACAAACAAAGCATATGCAACATGAAAATCATGTAATGTTAATCATTAAAGGGCATCTCCAGTTATAATCAATGTTTGCCTCATAAATCAAGTCACCTATGATCAGTTCATCTCATACCATCCACACACCCAACTGCAGCGTGTGGACGTTTATATTCAGTTTTGTTCAAGAATACAGTGCTGAGTAAAAGTGCACATATGAGCACCGGACATATTTTAAAATCATTCTGTGGTTGCACGTTTCCTCATTTTGACCGCTGCTTCAATTTTAGAATTCGTTTTAAAAAGATAATTTAACCAAATTCAAACTTACCGGCATCCGCGTTGTTCATATTGAAGCAGCGGTCAAAATGAGTAGCCTCATTGGATGGAAGGGGGAAAAGGGGAGGGCGGGGGTGATTGACAGCTGTGACCGCCATCTGCCGGGTCTTTTCGGGTACTAACACAACCCAGCCTTTCACTATCAGAGCCCCGGTGCCCCGAGACAAACTCTCCCAGTTCCGAACCGGCCCCGAGGTCACTTCTTGGAAATGGACCCAAGACCCGAGCCAGGTTGGGTGGGAACCTCGGGTTTTCAGGCTGTCGGGTTTTTCTGAAGGCCTCTACTCTGAGGTAGTTTGGCTCTTTTCAGCCTTCTTAAGTAGCAAAGGCGCTGCTGGCCCTCTTCGATCACCGAGGCGATATGAGGGCCCCAGGACAGTCAGGTCCAGGAACTGGGGGGCGTGGTTGTGCTGTCCCAGCTTACGGAAGTCACCAGTGATTTCCTTGGGCTTCTTGATGTTAAGAGCCAGGTTGTGCTGCTTACGCCACGCTGCCAGACTTTCCACCTCCCTCCTACAAGCAGACCGATCGTTGTTTGTGATGAGACCGACCACAGTCGTGTCGTCCGCATATTTAATGATGTGATTAGACAGATAGGAGGGAGAGCAGTCGTGTGTGTAGAGAGTGCAGAGCAGCAGGCTAAGCACACACACTCTGGGGGCCCCGGTGTTTAAAATAAGGGTTGATGAAATGTGCTTGCCCAGCCTGACATGTTGTGAGCGGCTCAGATCCAGCAGTGAGTAATCAGTGATGTAAAAGCTGCCGTGAGGAGAGGACTGACCACTGCAGAAGGCTGTGTGTTCTGCTGCTCTGCCTGTTCACCGACAGCATCCCCAGTGAAGTAACAGTCTGATAAATCCAACAGGCTGTGAGGAGCGCCGCCCTGTTGGACATATTTCTTTATTAGCACCCTCAGTAAACTCATTAGCAGCATGTCTGACAACTAGTCACACCACCGTCACACCGGCAACACGCTGGCTTCCTGCTGGACGTGAACTTACTGATCCACCACAACTGTGTGAAGTTTTTTGGTAAATTTGTTGCGTTAAGAGATGTAGGCTATTTGTTGTCACTGTGTAGGCTCAGTTTCATGTATTTGTTAATATTTGATACACATACGTCACATTTGTCATGACGATCACTGTCTCATTCACCAGCTTGTAATCAAGAGCTCACTGTTAACAACGCCAAGTGGTGTCGGGCTCCACTGGACACACTGCTGAACTGATTAGATGGCCTTCTTTCTGGCTGTAATGTTGGAAACACTTCAGCCAGTGTCGTACTAGGTTTTGGTGCCATATTACTTTGTAACGAGAAGTGTGGATTGCAGTGTAGTGATTGCGCTCGAATTCTACATCGTCAGGGTTAATGGACTGCAGAAACCTTACTCTTAACAAGAGTGGGACTGTGACCTAAACGTGACTTTTCTCTGAAGTCGCCTTCAATGATAATTTGTCATCTTTTTATAGTGAGGTAATGAGGAGCAGATAAAATACTAACCAAGCCTGTTAATTCTTGACGATTCAGAGTGGAATAATACACGTGTATGTAAGGACCTGTGGCTGGTCACAAGTTTGGAAATATGCCATAACATATTTTTGCAACCCAAAATACTTGCACACAAACAATAAAGAGCGGCAGGCGCATCTTCGATGCGACTTTAAAGTCCGATGTCCGACTCTGCCTTGCTGGCTGCTGCACATGAGCCGCTCAAGGCACATCTGTGGTTTATTCTGTTGGCCTGAACTAAGAGCGCCCTCGTCTGTTCAAGCAAAACTCTGACAAGGACGAGAATGCAGATCGCTGTCCCGAGACAGTTTTTTTACTTCGAGAAATATCAAGTTGTTTAACATGGCGAGATCTCATGTCAGCAACGTTTCGTCACACGGCTAGAAAGCAGCAGATTCACTCCTCAGAGGCAGAAGGTAACGTTGGCTTGAAGCCTAAGCACACAGTGTGTGATCCTCCATTGCTGAGCTGCCTATGTATCACCCAGGGTCCTGTCTCTCAGCTGGTGCCAAGGCGACACACAGCGCAGCACGTGTCACTGCTTGTTTCCACCCGACGCACGTGTCACTTTCACACCCAGCACCCAGGGTAATAGCAAATGTACCGGTGCTCATCTGTGCGGGAGGTGTGGTCAGGCGCATTGTTGGCACGCTGCTGTTTTGTGGCACCAGAAAACGTTTGTGCCACTGACCAACATAAACCACGTCTGAAGTCTAGTGCACATCCACTTTTTGGATTACATCCCGATTAAGACAAATTTTTGGGTTGCAGATATTGTATTTCTGCCTCCTTAATCAGCTGATTACATACTCCAATTCAAAGCACAGGTTGGAATATAATAACATATAGATAGGTACACACACTCACACACACACACACACACAAATGAATAATAAACAACAAGTATCAGAGCTGAGGGTGGTCTTGAGACCAGACCCAGCAGAACCCTGGCTGACGGTCTGAGGCGGTTCGGCCATGTGACCAGAAGATAAAACCTCAAGTGTTTAAAGGCGATCAGGAAAAAGTAGAAAAAGGCTGATCGGACTGATACGATCATGGCTTTTGGTATTTTTTCAAAGGGCAGTAGGGCCCGAGTCTCCTGACCAACATAAAGCTACCACACATAAATCAGTATTGATGTTTCTGTTCTCTGATATTAAAACTGTTTATTAAGGCCGTTTGTTAACATGGGAGATATCCCGCCTTCATTACGTATCTTTGCCACAAGTATTTGATAAGCACATTCAGTGGATATTACAATCTATATTGGATACCCGAGTTTTCTTGCTCACAAATATTGGTATTGGCATCAGCCCTGAAAATCTCCTATCAGTCAGCTGAAAGTGTAAAACAGCTTTTTCACTCGACCATGAGTACAGTGAATTACAAAAGTCTAAAGGAGGTTAAATAACATCTGTTTCTCTCTCCAACCACGTTTTAACATGGAGAAAGGATCTCCACACAGTGTTGAAGCTTGAGCATCACTTGCACCATCCGTGTAATACAGCGTAGTTGAATTTACTTGCAGTACTTTTTGTGTTTCCGTAAGTTATTGCAGGAGCTGTTGAGAGTTTTCGTTTGATTGTTTATTTTATATCGACAGGGTAAGAGTTGTTTTTTTTCCTTCAAGGTGAAAGTGCCACTTGCAGTATGAAATTGGTGACAAGGCCTTCGGTGTGCTATCACATGACTTGTTTGAAAAAAGTCGGGGCACCACTGATCTAAAGCAGTCCTTGAAGTGGGGTCCAGGAAGTCCCCTGCCAGGAAGGACAGAATTTATCTTGAATTTCATCCATAAACGGCCCAGTGCGAGAGTGAATCACTCTGTAGGTCTCCTTTCACACACTTCAAGGAAGCTTAGGTGTCAGATGGGGGACCCTGGGACACAATCTTAAAATGAGGGGCTTGTGTCGCCTTGTTGATGTCCTTGATTTGTTGAAGTTTAGGAGACACTGCTCTGAAGGAAATCAATAAGTTAGAGACCACCTCTTACAGCTCATGCTCTTTCCTTCCTCTGAGAAAAAACAGCGGCCAAGGAATCGTTTGGCCATCAGAGAGTCGGCGTGTGAAGACCAGAGACCCTGCTCAGATGTTAATGCTGCACAGAGAGCTGTGATGGTGCAGAGTTTCACTCCTCCAGTCAGCACCGGTGACGAGGCCCATTAGAGCATCAGGTGTAATGTGACAAACAGTTCGAGTGACGCAGGCGGAATCAGCTGTGATCATCAGGCTCCATAAATCAGAGGTGCAGGTCAGGAGGTTTTGCCCTGAAGCAGCAGCTGGGCGTGTTTCCTGGACATGAGAGGCATGAGAAGAGTTGGCCTCGCGTGTCATACGTCGTGCAAAAGTGACTGAATCTCAGGACAATCTGAAATGTGCTGAAGCGTCTGTTTGGCCCGTGTGGGTGCTGCTGAAGTCACGGCGGCGTGTAACTCAGCACCTTGGGTCTCGGGTTTGCGCTCTGAGCCTCTCTGTTGTCCCCAGACCACACCCACCTGCTCCCAGAGGTGCCGTGGTCAGAGTGACACATGAGCTGCTGACACGCCGGCTCGGCTTGCACGTTTCCCTCCGGGCTGCCCTGCCAGGCAACGCCTCCTCATATCTCATTTGTGTGTGCACCTTATGACTGTTGATCAGCACAACCAAAGCTTCTGCCTGAAAGCTGTTTTTCCCCATTTTGTCCCTTCCGCTCCCTTTGACACACAATGTTTATTCACACCTTTCAGCTCCGGCCATGGCAGCTGGTGTCAGCATACTGAGTGAGTCGCCTCACTCCACGAGAGGAGCCCGCAGCGCAGAGATCGGCACCGACATGGAGACGGGTAGGAAGGCTCTGCAGCACGCACACACGGCACACGCTGAAAAGCTGCTCCATCTATTCACGTTAACTTTGCAAAGCCACAGCAGAGAATTAAAGAGTTCAAATGCTCTAAGTGAACGTAGAAGTCAGACTGGAGTTTTTATGTGGGCTCACAGGATGGCAAATGCTCAGGTGAAACCATCAAGAGCCATCGATTTGGTGAAGATGTGTTATTTCAGTAGCTGAACATTATTTTCAATTTAATGGCAAGCTCAGCAAGATGGATTAAGAATATTTCAGAAGTGAGCAGACAAACTGGTTTCCTGTAACAATGTCTGTAATGAGAAGTTAAGCTGATGATGTCTCCTTCACCAACAGTGTCATATCAGTAGTGATGCTCGTAGTTAGGGATGTTCGGTGATGAAGACGTCTGATGTCTGAAATGTGGGCGATTGAAAACATTCCGACGTCTCTAAAATCAATCAGTCCATCCATCAATCAATCAATATGCTTTATTTAACCAGGTGAAAACTCACTGAGATTAAAATCTCTTTCCAGGAGCGACCTGGTCAGTATGGCAGCGTAAAACATTTTCACAACAGCCAACAGAACGGCACAAGTACGGAGTGCAGTTGGTGGTAAACAGGAGAGCACGACAGCCGCTTTCACGCACTGACACGTGACCAGCGACGTGTTTCTGTTCGTGGTGCTCCAAGTGTAAAACGACGGAAACATGTCCTTGGCTTTTCTGATGGGGGTTCATTACACCACTCTATTGTTTGCAGTCGTTACAATAATTATCTTATTTGTTCTAAACAATACACTTAAAGTGATCAGTCTGACCATCTGTCCTCCACCAAGTGTTCTGAGTGGACAGTCTTCAACCTCTGCTCCCAGAGGAGCAGACATCAATCTTCAACGTTATATATATATATATATGTATATATATATATATATACATATATATATGTGTTT
>JAQLOL010000014.1:14912355-14923600 GCA_029783665.1 Naso thynnoides | reverse complement strand
GATCATCGGTTCATCAGTTAACTTTCTCTCTGCAGTGACAGACGGGCCGCTCAGCGAGCAGACCGGCAGGTCTCACCGCGAACTCCAGCTCCTCGCAAGTCCAAAAACTTTGTCACTGTAATAAAAACAAGTGTTGCATGGTAACATTCTTGCCTATAAAATATCTAAAACTTACTTAAGTGATAAATTAACAGTTCTACAACAACACTTATAAACAGCTTTTTGCCTGCCTGCAGTCAACAGATTTTTTCTGTTTTCTTTTTCTCAAACAGAACTGTTATGATATTTTTTATCATCTTTACTACACCATTAGTGGACAGTTGTAATTTCATTGTGCATGGACAATGACAATGAAGATCTATCTATCTATCTATTTATCTGCCGTGTTTGTAGCTCCGCCCTCTTGGGACCCTTTGGACCAAAACAGGTACAACACGGTACAGTTATTTGGTTATTAGTTATTTACTCTTTTAACACTGGAAACACAAAAACATGCATACTGTACCAAACTGAACTGTATCGCTCACTGGAAACGGGGCATTATTGTTCAGGGAAACAGTGTGTGCACAACTACAACATGACAAATCCAGCAAGGAGGCGGTGCGCAATCCTAGGGCGAGGAGAACATGATGGCCAAAGGTGTCCACGGGTTGCTTTTTGTAGTCTTGATAGCTTTTGTTTTTAACTTGTACCATTTTTCTTTATTCTATCTTCTCAAGCTTCTACAAAACACCTCATTTCCTCAATCTGAAGGACATGTATCAGTGCCGATAGTTTCAGATGCCCAGCAAAACACTGTCAGAGGAACCCTTTGACTCATTCACAGACTTGCTACTTTTGTCAACGTGTGACTTTTTCTAAGTGGGCAAGGACTCGTGGAAATGCTCCTCATTCAAGAGAGTGAAAAACATTTTTGAACAAGTTCTCAACAGGAATCTATCTGAAACTATCTGAAGAGCTGTTACATACGTTAACATGACGCTATCGCAGGTCCTTCCTTCCTGCAGCTGTCAGACTTTACAACCAGCAGTGCTCCCAGTAGACCACACTCTCACCAAGACTTTTAAACTGACTGCACTATAATACACCTGTGTTCACTTATACTGTGTATATACTTAACTCAGGTGAATTTCAACTTAAGGTGCAATATGTCAATCTTTCAATCAGGTGTATTAGTATTCTGTGTGCAATATCAATCTATGTGCAATAACCTATGTGCAATATATTGTTACCACTCCCATCTTCTACAGCTTCTACATTTAGGTTGCTAGTTTCTGTATTTAACCTGTTTAAATTGTTCATATTGTTCACATTTTTTCTATATTACTTGTTCATATTGTTTATATTTCATTTGCTATTTAATGTCTTTTTTTTTACTGATGCCCTCTTTTGCTGCTGTAATACTGTAAATTTCCCCACTGTGGGACTAATAAAGGAACACCTTATCTTATCTTAAATACTGTAAATACTGTAACTACAATGCTGTAACTACAACTTCCAATGACAATAATTAAAAAAAACAAAAAACAAACATTAAATCTATGTTAAATTAGCTTTTTCACGCATGAACACACAATTGCAACACAGGTTTTGTCAATGTTTTTGATATCTAAAGTCCACTATGCATTGTTAGGGTAAAAATCCCATAAAACTTTACTTTGTCTATTTGTTAATATTAGAAAAGATTAGCGAATGAATTTTCTTGAAAGGTAGGCTACACTTTCCTATTAAAGTAGAATTCTCAGTGCACACACACTTACGATTGTAAGTATATTAGGCCCAAAAAAGATCGGATCCAATGGATCATTCATGACTTTTAGTTTGAAAAGTGCAGGATACCTGTGATACCATCAGCATGGAAGCAGTGTATGGTCCAATTGTGTCATTACCTAATCTCATTAAGCACTTGAAAGCCATAATTACATGATTTCTTCCAGACTATCTTATCTTGTTTAGACAACCCACCCATAACCAGCCTCTGCTAAAATCTTCAGCTGCCCCCAAAGAAGCTTTTGTTATCTGAAGTTGAAGATAACACGATGACAAAGAGATAAGGAGGCCTGGGCGGACTGTTTAGCCACCTGCGTGTTTTACAAACAGGGATGCACGAGATGTTTATGCAAGGCGTCACACCTGTAACTGAACATATCAGTGGGTTCTGCTGCATTTAGCTGTAGTGATGTAGTCCTTAAGCATGCAACAGTGGACACCTGTTCTTCTACAGGTGTTGGTGCGAGTAGTCAAAAATGATTCAACCTCTGCTTGTACAGCTGGGGTTGCTCTAATTTCAGTTACTACCACATTTGCTTTTACAGTTAAATGTTATAATTAAGCAGCAATGAATCAAGAGGAAGGTAGGCAGGAAATTTGCATGAGACACTACAGAGGAGGCTTGTTTTAAATGAAGTGTGAGCTGTGTTTTGCAAACAGCCAGAGGTTTGGCTACTAACGGACTAATTTCATGTGCAACGGGCCTTGGAGATTAACACACTGGCCTAATTCACTTTCAGCTAGTAGGGACTAATCTAGAAGTTAGTTTGCCTGTGGTTTAATTTTGAACGCACACACACACACACACACACACACACACACACACACACACACAACTGCCTGATTGTTAAGTCTCTGAATGACATCAAATAAACCCGAGTATGACAATGCGACTGAAAACAATTATGCAACGGTCAGGTGCACCAAGGAGATTGAGATTTTGAGTTTATGTCGGGCCCAGCCCGGGTTGCTTACGTGGTGTCCTGGTTAAACGAGGCACAGATGAAGCCTCGGTGCACTTCGGGGCCCTCCGGTGCGTCCTGGGACTCCATCCGGGCCGCAAAACTCGCTGGCCGAGGTCGGAGGCCTTTGGGCTCGGGTCGATCCCCGCCGGAACCCGCTTCCCCTCCTCTGCTCCCCACTCCAAGCGCCACGCGCACTCTCGGGGAGAGAAACGTCCGGGCAGGCTGGCTCAGATGGCACACATCACGCACCGAGTGAACGATCCCGAGCGCGGGCAGGAGAAAAGATCCACGACAGCACCTTTAACGAACCGATTCACTTTAGTCAGACGACACTGTTGTTATTATGTTATTAACTTCCAATATCCACACAGCAAAACAAAAACAGCTGATGGGTGGATGCGTCACTCTGAGATGCATTATGATTGGCTGGCGGCAACACGTCAAACCCTCCGGTCAGGCGTTTCTATTGGTGGAGCTGTTTAAAGCCTCTGATTCATTTGACAACGCAGATGTAAATCAAACGGGAGCCGCCTGTTTAGGTGAAATAACGACTGGTTGGCCAATTATGCTCTCTGTCTTGTCACGAGGAATTGTTTTGATGATTTCATTGGATAAAATACGTGTCAAGCTTTTGTTAGGCTACTGTCCGTCGTGCAACGACGAATCAATAGCCCAGGGACATTTTACTGCTAACGAAGCAGCTTTTATGTTTTTCTTTTTAGAAAAAAATATTTGTACTAGCTTGAGTTTTAACTTTAATTACTTTTTACTCTGCAGACTATTTTTGGGAGACATTTTTTACATAGGCTTCATACATGCTCAACTTATCAAACACAATGTTTTAAACTACTCAACAGGATATGAAGCAATAAAATTAGCTGAACTGTGATCGTGCAGTTACAGCTATTATACTGCTATGAATTTATGCAGTCAGTAATAATATTACATTTAATAGCTTAATTAAATCCTCACAAGGGCCAGAAATGCAAAGCTAATAAAGCAGTAGGTCTTCTTTTACTTTTTATAGGCTAGTAGCTAGCCTACATCTTACTGATGATACTTAAGTATTTCATAAAGGTGACATTTTTAATACGGAGTTTAGGCCTGTAGTTAAATATTTTCACACTGTGGTAGCCTACTACTGTTTTTACACATTTAAGTGAATCTTTACTGCTTTGTGTAGGTAGAGACGAAATGAAACTCTGTTCTTGTTTTTGTCAGTGTTCCTATGAGAATTCATTTCTTTGTAGGCCTACGGGTGCTTACTTCTGACTTTCAGTTTCCTTGAAGTAGACACTTTGCTCGATACTTAACTATAGTAGCCCACACATCAGAGAAAATGACAGGTCACACACACTGCAGAGAAGTTTGACGTTTTATGCATCTCTAAATAAAAACAACACTGTGAAATTCCCGTTAACAAGCGAATATTTAATCAGATAAAAATCGTTTTTTCCCCCCTCCCATTTCAAAAACCATTTCCTTGACGTCACGATTTCCGTGCGGTCTCCTTTAAGGTTGCCAGGGGTTACGGGCTCACATGTCAGAACGAGGAGAATTGACGTCAGTGACGGCTGTTGATTGGTTCTCAGCCGTATCCGGTGGGGCAGCGGTCCAGGGCTCGGGAAAAAAAATCGAAGCGAGGAGGATCTGGTAACGGTACGCACAGAGAAATATCATCCATCCCGAGTCGCTATCGAAGGGCTCGGCAGGAATTTACAGTTTCTTGTGAGTATTTGTGATTTTTTGAGAACTCGTGAATCATATGACCTCTGCATAGGTGAAATTTGTTTCCTCCGTCTCTCGTTTGTTTATGATAGAACTCAAGATGGCGTCATTGGAGGAGAGCTTTGCCTTTGCACGGAGCTAGCCAGCTAGGCATCAAACTAGACACTCTCAAACATATCCCAGGCTGAAGATAGTGAAGCTAAAGTGTATAAAAAATATTATTCACTTATATTTTGTGTCCACTGTTTTTTTTACAAATTTACGGTAGGTAGTATGTCGGCATTAGCTTGCTTGCTTGGAGTTAACGTTTCTCGGCTGCAGCCGTCAGCCTCCCCATGAAGCCTTCCTGACCTAGACGGTGTTACAGACAGGGCATTTGCTTCACGCTGTTTCGAAAGGCGTTAGCATGTACTCAAATGGTGGGCTGTTAGGTATTTTTTCAGCAGATATCCAGCATACTTCACTGTAAACTGTTCAGCAAGGTCATTTTGCGCATGGCACTGTTTTGTCAAATTTAATTGTCTGTCCCCTTCTCGGTAGAAAGCAGAGGTGGTGCTGCAGCTCAGTAACTGAATTAGAGAATTAACCTATTAATTGTACACTCTTACTAACTCAGAGTTAAAAATAAGTAAGATTTACTACTAATAATAGGCTGAGGAGCCTTGTTGTTAGGTCTTGTCAGTAGTCTTAGCTCTTAATTTATACCACCTGGTCTGAAAACAGTATCATTTATCAGCAAGTTATTCCTGTGATAGGTTTAGCTTAAAGCAAGCCTGCCAAGTTTCCACCATGAGTGTAGTTAGTTGCCAGCCTCATCTTTGATCCGATCGTCAGGCCTTGTCAGGTTAGAAATGACTTAAATCCTGCAATAAGGATGCACATGTATGATGCTGTTGCAGGTACTGGGCGGATAGGGCTGTTTGCTCCACAGTGTGCTCACTCATGTACTTAAATAAATTGCACATGTTGGTTACAGCACAGCTTTAGAGGCCTTCCTGACAAGCACAAAGTAATCTGAAGAAGCTTACAACACACAGGCTGGAACTGCTGAACACATGATCTTGGATCTGTCAGGCTATTTTTCTCAGCAGTAGCATTGTGACTCGAAATGCTGAAACCCCAGACAAGTGCACTTGCTTTTTACGGTTTGGTCTGTTTCACAGTGGATTGATTCATCAGCCTCTGTTTCACCATTGCTCTAAAATTAGGCTGTGTGTGTGTGATACTAAATCACTGATAGAGGGTTTCATTCAAACTGGTGAAAAAGTTGAATTGTTTTGACTGAACAGACCTCAGACCCACTGTGTTCTTGTCCTAGTTTGTCTGTGGCATGATATGTGTGATCACATGATATGACCAACTTTCACTCCTGACACTCAGAAGCACTCAGGCTTCACATTGCCAGAACAACACTCCACCTCTAGTGCCTTCTCACTGTGGTTCTATTTTTCTCACATTCTCACGTTTTCTGTTTGTCCAAATCTCCTCACGACACACGGACACCCCGACACCCCGACACCCCGACTCTCATGTGTTGCTCTCTGTTTTTCCAGTGAGTCTATGATGTACAGTCACACTCCTTTCTCCCCACTGCTGTCCACTCTTTCCAGTACAAAGGTTAGAGGTCACAGAGCAGGGTTGCGGTTGTCGTCATGGCATCTGGAAGTACGAGCAGCGAGGAGGAGCGGAGCCTGAGGGAGTGCGAGCAGTACGTGCAGAAACACAACATTCAACAGCTGCTGAAGGACTGCATTGTCCAGCTGTGCACCTCCAGGCCAGACAGGCCCATGGCCTTCCTCAGGGAGTACTTCGAGAGGCTGGAGAAGGTTTGTGTGTGTATGTGTGTGTGTGCGTGTGTGCGTGTGTGTGTATGCGCAGTCCCTTCTTGGTTGCCCTAATTGAAAGTTTAGCATTATGGACTCCTGTGTTACACCAGGTAGTTATTGACTCATGAGCCAGCTAATATCACGAGCTTTGTTTATTTACACTAGGCTATTTCTCAGGCAGAAAACACATAAACAAAAAATAAATGCTTTAACCCAATGGATGTTAAAGATGACACAGTTTCTCAGTCATTTAGCCTGAAGCACTTTGTATTTCTATGATTAATCAACAAGTTTGCACATCATTTTTTAATTTAAGTCATACAGAACTTTTCAATATTTATTTTTTTCATCATTGTGTCAAATAATAGCAGTTTGGTGAAGAAACAAGTTGCAATAGCAAACATTTTTGTAACATTAAAAGCAAGCTAACTAGCTCTCTAACTAGCGTACTTAACTTCACTTAAATGACTGCTGTTCTGCTTCTGCACAAATGTTTGCAGAGCATTTTTCTGTTTCCTCTTTCTGATTGTTTCCGCGTTTTGTTTTGCTGCAACTGTGCATAGTAAACTCTACAGTATGTTAATAGATTTTTATTGTATAGTGTTAAACATGTTTTAGTAGAGTTTGGATTTTCCAAATATGTACCAGTTGGCTTCAGGCCATGTTCAAAACCAGATGCTACATTTTTTTATAATATCACAAAAAAAGCCAGATCAGAAAAGTTATTGTTTTTGATTATTAAAATGATTTGTGAAATTATATTTGAAATACAACTGTGCATATGATAACTGAATTAACACTTTACCACAAGTGTGAATTGTTTGCGTAAGTTTTTGTGAAACTGCTGCTTTTTATGCTGTCTAGAGCCAGAAAGATGCACATACATGTATTTTACGGTACTTTTAAGTGTCTGTAAAGTTTATCATTTTCATATTTAGCAGATTATTTTTTAGATATTCACCTGATAGTAATACTGAAATTGCCAAAACCTGGAAACAGGTTTTATATAAGTACTATTTCTACCCTTGGAAGTGACCTGCCAGGTGGTGTAATGGCTGCAGAAACTATTTGAAAAGAGGAATGCTAGATACTGTTTTTTTATATTGTTTTTGTCTGAATGTAGTTTTCATGCTTTTATTGTATTTTACTGTTTATCTGTCTGTATATGTTGACATGAACAAGCACACAAAAAGGGCTGTATAAATAATCCTTGATTTAAGTTGGAGGAACTGCAGCAGCTATAAAGCTTGTTGGCTGACAGCTGGCTGACTCCTTCCCTTCCTCCTCATTCCAGGAGGAGGCCAAGCAGATTCAGAACCAGCAGAAGGCCAGCAGTTCTCGTTCAGACTCACGCGATGAGGAGGTGTCTCCACCGATGAACCCCGTAGTAAAGGGTCGCCGGCGGAGAGGAGCCTTCAGCGCAGAGGTCTACACAGAGGAGGATGCAGCTTCGTACGTCAGAAAGGTAGATAAGCAGCTGTGACGGTCTGACGCTGTCAGTGCTCTGAAAAGTTAACTTTCATTTGGTTGAAACTTGTAAGAGTGAAAATGTCTCAACGCACAACTTGTGTTGTTTTATAAGGTCATTCCAAAAGACTACAAGACGATGGCAGCCTTGGCCAAAGCTATTGAAAAGAATGTGCTCTTCTCACACCTGGACGACAATGAGAGGAGGTACCTGTTTTTAAAAAGTATTTTATTCATTTTTTAAAAATAGTCTTAATAACTAAACTTTGATCATTATGTGACTGTGTTCATTTGTTCCTTTCCAGTGACATATTTGACGCAATGTTCCCAGTCACCTACATTGCTGGAGAAACAGTTATTCTGCAGGGTAAGACTACAAGTTGTTAGCGTTAGTAGAATAAACTTTTATATGTGATGCTAACAGTTTTGTTGTGTGCACTCCAGGTGATGAAGGTGACAATTTCTATGTAATCGACCAAGGAGAAATGGATGTGAGTTTTCCTGTCTTTGTTTTTGTTTTGTTTTGTTTTTAAGAAAGAGATATTAAACTAACAATATGATGTTTTTCTTTCTACAAAAAATATTTGCAAATGAACATGTTGGTTTCTCTCCTGCTCATCTGACAGGTGTATGTGAACAATGAATGGGTGACCAGCATTGGGGAAGGAGGCAGCTTCGGTGAGCTGGCCCTGATATACGGCACCCCGAGAGCAGCCACAGTTAGAGCCAAGACCAACGTCAAGCTGTGGGGCATCGACAGAGACAGCTACAGGAGAATACTTATGGTGAGAAGTACACTTCCTGTGGGGCTGTGATGCAAAGATATAGTTTATAAAGCTTAGTTTTGTAAATTCTGTTATTTTGCTGCTGTTACAAGCTAATATCCCTGTCGTCATCAGTTTCATTTTCATACATTTTTACTAATACTAATATTTTCCTTTTCAGGGAAGCACTTTAAGAAAGAGGAAGATGTACGAGGAATTCCTCAGGAAAGTGTCTATTTTAGGTGGGTTCAGTTTCTTTAAAGCCCTCTGAAACGAACTGTAATCTGTGATTTTGGGCTATACAAATATCAATGATTGATTGATTGATAAATCAGCCTCATCCCAAAACTAAAAAAGAGATAGAGAAACACATTTCTGTGATTAAAATAACCTGAAAGAACAAATAAAAATATCTCACCTATGAAAACAAAAAACAGAATCTTCAGCCTTTTAAGTGACTTTTTTTTCAGGTTTTTCCATCATTTTAGCTGAATGCTTTCTTCTCTCTTTTCTCTCCTCAGAGTCTCTTGACAAATGGGAGCGTTTGACAGTTGCTGATGCCTTGGAGCCCGTCCAGTTTGAGGACGGACAGAAAATTGTAGTGCAGGGAGAGCCAGGAGATGAATTCTTCATCATCTTAGAGGTATAATCCAAACTTCTCTCCCACATACTTGCCTTTTGATCCATGCTACGTTTGTCACAAAACCAGAAGTTTATCTTTGAACTCTGTGGGGTCACAGAAACATTGAGAGATGTCACATATTTTCTCAGTTTTTTCATGTTGTTTGGCTGTTCATGTGCCTGCTTGTGTTGTTTTATTAGCTGTATAATTAAATGGTTAGATCAAACAGTTGAGGAGCCGTTGGATCCATTTGGGACTTATTTTCAGCAGGGGATCTTACAGATATCACAGCTAAGCACACACACGCCCTCTTGTGGTAATGTTAAGACATTACCTCACCTTAAATGTGTGTTGAGAGTTACCTGAAACAATTATTTGATTAATTGATTAGTTGATCATCAGAAAATTCATTAGCGGCTATATTAATTGGAAATGTAAAATTCCATAATACGACAAATTCAGTTTTCAGCTTTTTCTTTCAGCTTCTCAGAAATGATAATTTGTTTATTTTGTCTGTCATATATTATTTTAAACTGGTTATCTTTGGGTTTTAGACTGGTCATCTTTGTCCCTAATAACTTATAAATTGCATTTTTTTTAATGACCTTTTTGACTTATGCAAATAATTCATTGATTTGATAGAAGAAAGAATAGGCAGATTAATTGACCATGACAAAAAAATTATTATTTACAGTCCTAACTCGATCTAGATAATACAAAAACCAATCAACTTAACACCAATTCTATTTCTTTTAAATTAGTATGTATGTAAAGGGGTGATGAGCCGTTTGAACTATGTTATTGAAGTAAAAAAGTTTGTGGCAGGGTAATAAATGTTGAGTGAATGAATGCAGGAATTATCTTTATCTTCTGTTCCTTAACATTAAGTAAAGATCAGGAGGTTATGTGTGTGGGGTTTTTTTTTGGTTGTTTGTTTTTTAAATGCTTACTGGCTGATTGCATATTTAACTGAGTTATTACAAACTGTTTAGTGTTTTCCCTATATTCATTTTACAGCTGGGCTGCCCTGCTGTTGAATTTTTTGCACCCAGCTGTAAGGTTGATTGATTGATTGATTGATTGATTGATTGATTGATTGATTGATTGATTGATTGATTTTTGTGAGAGAGGAGAAAAGAGAGCTTAGATTACACTAGAAAGACACTCGGTAGGTGGAACTGCAGGGCCCTCCGTCTAACATCAACATTTTGGAAGGAAAGCAGATTGACACACATTTGAAACATCCGGCAGGGCGCTATTGCCAATGTTCAAAAAAACTTTGCGCCACCGAGAGCACCACTGCTCTGTTGCAATCCTAGGGAAAAACACTGCTGTTACCAATTATTTTAAAGCCTGTTTGATACTATTAGGTGCATTCAGCCCCTTTAGATGAATCTGTGTGGTTCTAATTCATCTGTTTTTGTGTGTGTGTGTGTGTGTGTGTGTGTTTCAGGGTTCTGCTGCTGTGTTGCAGCGTCGTTCAGAGAATGAGGAGTTTGTGGAAGTGGGGAGGTTAGGACCATCTGATTACTTTGGTAAGAAATAAAGCATCGTCATGAATATCTTTTATTTCATTGTTATGGTTATATTTTGTTGTACCATTCTAGGTTAAGAAAAATGCACTAGTGAATCAAAAAAGTAACAATTTAGGTTTTCTGTAACTTTTTTTTTTTTTTTTTTAAATTTCAGTCAAATGCTATGCTTTTTGTCACTACAAAATATTCTCTCGTGGGGACTTCTTTTAATGAGTTGCACTGTCTGAGAAGTTACTTTCTTTGTTTATATGTAATTCAAGGATCGATTGTTTTTTCCTGAGGTTTTAAACTGTGTGTGTGTTTTTTTGTGTGTGTTTTGTAGGTGAGATTGCTCTGCTGATGAACCGTCCGCGTGCTGCCACCGTGGTTGCCCGCGGCCCCCTGAAGTGCGTCAAGCTGGACCGGCCTCGCTTCGAGCGCGTCCTGGGTCCCTGTTCAGACATTCTCAAACGTAACATCCAACAGTACAACAGCTTTGTCTCGCTGTCTGTCTGAAAGGGGTGTGTCTCTCCCCCACCCTCCCTCTCCCCTCCACCCTTTCTCTCTTCTTCCTCCTTTTAGACCCAGG
>JAQLOL010000014.1:14897817-14912255 GCA_029783665.1 Naso thynnoides | reverse complement strand
GACCCAGGGTCCACCAATGCAATTTGCTTTTTTGTCACTTTCTTGTTTCTGTTGGCTCTTCTCCCTTTTTTTTGTTTTACACGCAGAAATCATTTTGTTGTTACCGCCCGTCACGCAGAGGTGACTTTTAGCCATTCACCAGCGCTTGTACCAGCTGCTGTACGCTACCTTGTAGGCACAGTTACATCACATGTTACCTATGTTATATATGTATTTGCTGGTTACGCTTCTTTTTTTGGACTTAAACACAAAGCAGGATTGTGAGGAGATCTGAAAGACTTTAGGGTCTCAGACTGATGAGACAGGACAATCAACCTTTACATGGCGCTTATGGTGAATTTGTTACAATTTTATGTTGTAGACTGAAGTTAAGAGAGAACTGCTGCTTTCCCGTTAAAGAGTTTCCTTTTTGACATCAGTTAGTGTGATGTAGATAAACAGCATAGAGCAGAATCTAGAAATGTAGAAGGCAGGAAGAAAATGATTGCATCGTTTTTTGGTTTCAGCTGTACGATGATTGTGCTGCATTTGTTGTTTCTTGGTTACCTGTGATCGGTATGATGGGGCAATGATGAGTCAGTTTCGCTTAGTTTGGGAGATCTTGTACAACTTAAGGTTTTTATTTTATCGTGCAGCTACCAGGCTAGTGCCAAATGTTTTCATTCTTGTCACAACGCAAAGATGCATAGCCGTGGCAATGCAGTGCGTGTTCTGTTCTGACTCTTCCAAACAGGAAGTACTGGTAGTTATCACCCTTATAGTCCTTTAAATCAGTAGAACGACCATACAAGAACTGCCTTGACTACTCTGAGGAAAAAAAACGAAAGGATAAAAAAAATAAGAGTATTATGTGTATTTCAGTATTCAATTTTTTTAAGTATATACCAAATAACTTGGTCACACTTCTGCTCTGGTTTGTAATCAAAATGTTATCATAGTATAGTTAAAATGATCATTATATTATTATCATTGACTAAATAATGAACTTATGGTTTGGAGTGATGGTGATCTTTAAAAAAATATGTTTAACTGTCTTTTGTAAACACTTATTTTTCCATAAATTCTATTTTAGGTGTCCAGTGCCACAAAGTAAATAAATGCTTCTCCTTGTCAACTGACAAAACAGTATGTGATTGTATTGTGTAAAACGTCATGGGTTAAACCTTTTTAAAGTAGATCAGATGGGTAATTGCAGGTTTATTGAAGTGAAGTCTTGGAAAAAAAACAAAACAGATGGTTTCTGGGTTTCGGGACATCTGAAGTATTTATATATTAAAGCATCACAGGTGAGCTGAGAGGCAGCGTGAGCGGATATTTATTTAAAACTAGTGTCATTGCTTATTGCCTATTGAAAAGGTGGCTGTCTTTTCATCAGAGTAGCTTGTGATCTGTTCTCTATGCTTATTTGGCATGATGTTTTTGGGCATCTAGTGATCCGGTATGAATGGAGGAGTGTAATAAAAAGCGTGCCCTGCAGCTGCATGCAGAAGCACCAACTGTTAAATATTTGGTTTGTTGCTCCCTCGCTTTACTGCTTCATGACTATTTAGAGAGCATAAAATGTTGAAGTCTGTTGTATTTTCTTCTCTCTCTCTCTCTCTCTCTCTCTCTCTCTCTCTCTCTCTCTCTCTCTCTCTTTCTCTCTTTCTCTTTTTTTTAAAGAAAATAAGATCTTTACCAAATCACACAATGTTGACTTCTTGATTATAGGGTTAACTCTTCATTCCTGCCTCAGTGTCTGTTACCAAGAAGGACATAGAACCGTCATGTGTCTGTTTCTGTTGTGTCTCATTCGGAGCACTCGCATAAAATCGAGATGTATGTTTGTACATCCAAAAAGATTCGATTTTTGTGCTGATTGCAGGGTAGTCAGGTTAGTGCGACATGAGTGTGTTTTTCTTTGCTGTTTCGATCGATCATCTTCATCTGCTGCCTCTAACTCTGAGGTAAACCTTGTAGATTTGGTTGAACGTGGATTTGTGTCCGTTGACGACACATCCTGTTTACCCTCACCTGCGGGAAGTGACTCTGTTAGGGGCGAGGGTTCGACTCACCTTTGTCCAAATATTGTTTTCATGTAAATAGCAGCAGCATCGGTTTTAGTCCAAAATGTTTTTAACCACTCTGCAATCGTCCCGGTTTGCCTTAGCTTACCTAACCTGGGCTTACAGTAGTCGTCAGTCACTCCTGCTAGCCCGACCTTCAGTGAGTTTGTTAGGCCTGCAGTGCAGAGAGCTGCAGGTGATCAGAGGACCATTCTTTTTCTATTCTACCCTGTATTCAGTTTGACCTCCTGTATGTGCAAAGATGTTTATCCTTTTGGTATAGATTGTTCCAGATGGCAGTTTAAGCAATAAAAAAGTAAAAATGATTCCGCTTTGTGTCTTGTATTTTCCTTTTGGTTTAAAACTTGTGCTACTGTACTCTAAACGAAGTCATTCCCTCCGGTGGCTGTCCCTTTCTTTTGAAATTTAACTAGTACTAATGAGGTGAAATATATTTGGAAAACAGTCTCACCAATGTGGGGTTTGGAAAGTTTCACGTGGTTCTTAAAAATGTAACATGACATCTGTCCACTAGGGGGAGACATGTAACTGCTGCTGAAAGCTTAGTATTCATTTCTGCACCAAAACCTATTAAAAGATAATTCTTTTAATCATCATTAATCATTTTCAATTCGTCTTCTGTGATCTTATTGTTTTTCAGTATGCATTGTCCTTCTAAAAATAAACTATATTATGCTGATTCTCTCTTCAGGCTTTTTAAACAACTTGGATAACTTTACAATGAAGTGATATTTTCAAATGTGTTTCAAATTAATAGCAACTGTACTTGACTCTTGGATGCACCAGCAGTTACCACTTTTCAAGTATTGCTGTCAGATGTTTGGAGGTGAAGAAGCTGACAAGTCTTACTTAATTTTCTTATCTCGCATTCTTCATTTTCCACCGTGGTTTCAATTTTTTAAATGATCTTTTCTGTCTTCTTTGGAATGAAGGTATTTATGTTGAACGCTCTTGCTGCTTATCAGCCTCCCTGCCTGCTTTGTCTGGCTGATGTCTGACTTAAAATGGCAATGACTCAAAAACTCTTAAAAATAGTTGTGGGTATTTTTCTGACTTAACATCCCATAGAGAGCTGGAACGTATCAGGTTTTATGGAAAAGAAAATAACAAAGCCCAAAGCTTGGACATGTTCGCTGAGGAAAACACATTCATAGTTTTACAGCAAGATAAAAGTTGGCCTAGTTATGTATTATATTGGTATGACGTAGCACATATTTGTCACTTGTTTTAGTTTTGCTTTTTCTCCGTCTCTGCTGTTTTAACGGTGATGTTGTAAAGCTGTTTAAGCACTTGGATGAGACAGAAGGATTACTGGTCTGGAAAACAGGGTGGAGTAAAGTAAATGGAAGTTGCACTTTACTCAGACACGCACACACATTTACTTTCTTGTAGGTGATGCCCTCTAATCAAAACTCGCACCATGTTATCACCTTAAATAACTTTATTTCATAATCATAACTTCACATGGAGACACAAATCTTTTCCACAATCATTATTCTGCAGTATTACTTTGACCAACAACTGATCCAGTGCATCACAGCTCTCTAATGAATATCAACTAAAGCTTCATGTTTCAATTAAATATTCTTTGCTACTGTTGCTGCTCTGTTTTTGCTCTTCCAGCTTATTTTACACCTCAAAGTGGTCTTTAATTGTCCCTTAACTGGTCTTAATTTAATTGTATCAACCCCATAATTACTCCAATGGTGTAGGTGCACATGAATGGTGAGAGATCTGTTATGAAATGCTCTCGTGGGGAAATTTTTGACCATAGGAGAAACAAAAGGAAATAAGGGTATGGCTCTGTCTATGAGAGGAATTTGAGGCCTGCAGTGCTTCAAGATTCCTTCCCTCTCTGACAAACTTCTCTTGAAGAAATCACAGCGTCTTCTGTTCATGGCTTGTTCCTTAAATCGAAAGCAACCTGAGCCTCGTTCGCTCACAAGGTTACTGTGCTTCATCTTGAAGTTTTACCAGTTCTTACAAAGTGGAGCGGCGGTCCTTTCCTCCAGTGTTACCTGGACTTTTGTACCTCTGTGACAGCCTGAGGTCTCACTGTGGATTTGACAAAATCCTTGGTGATCACCTCGTCCTCGCCAAGCCTCCGGATGCAGCGCTGGACCACCCGCAGGACCTTTTGTAACCGGCGGTCCAACGCTAAAAGATGGGGCTCTGTCAGGATGGGCTGCAAAGGGTCTTCCTGCAGGGACTCCCTCATCACATCGCTGAGTCTGTACTCCGGGCGGGCCAGAATATGGAGTCGTAACAGTGTGGAGCGCTTAATGCTGAGGTAGGAGAGGAGATAAACTTATTTTCCTCTGGAAAAACTTCTTCTCTTCTTTAAAAATGGCTTAAGATCTTTGTTAGAAATTAACAACATCACACTCACATGCAGCACTGAGACAGTGGAGCCAGAATGGACATCTCATCTTGAGAGTGCTTCCCAAACCTAAAAACAAGATGATGATGATGATGATGATGATGATGATGATGAAACAAAACCACAAAGCATAATTTCGTAGTAATGATATTTATTGTTTTCACCCTCTGGCGTTGTCCAAGTGGAGAAGGAATCCTTCGTCCCCAAATTTGGTAAAAATCTCATAGTGGTGCCTGTCCATGTTGCCTGTAACAAATAGCAAAACACAGACATATACATGGAGGGACTCTGGCTTTAAAGCTGAACAGTAGATGAATAATTAGAGGTATAAAATACTTATGAGGAAGTCGAAGATCGACATGTCTATGATGTTGAGGAGCCTGTTGCCTGAGTTATAGGGATACAATTGCTTTATGGTGTCACAGAAGAATGGGTTCACTTCCCACCTTAAAAAAACAAGTCAAATCAAAAGTTATGACTCAGGAACTGTTTGCTGCATCTGGGTGTTATTTGTTAAAAATGGTGTTGAAAAATACCTGTCACTTTCTGGAATATCTTTAATTGTGTATTACAATAAGAGTATGACTGTTTTTAAAATGATGTATCAATCTTAAACACCTTTAAAAACATCGGCCTTTCTAGGCTTCTATAATGCATTTTATGTTGTGCCACCAAGGTTGCTTTCATGAGAAATCCACTCAGGAGATTTATGGCACAAAACACAAAGTCTGGTGCAAACTGACCGAGGTTATAAAAATAGTTGATGGAGCAACAAAGAAGGATAGAGTACAATTAAAAAAACACTCTTCTGACTGTAATCCTTAATTGGAAATTTCACTGACCACAGATGTAAACATCCAATTTGATTCAGCATGAACAGGATTTATGGGAAATATGGCCTTATTTTATTTTGAAAACACATAAATTGACTGGAGGCCACCAACAGTCTAAACCACAGTCAGACTGTTGTCAGGAAAAGACACCACAGTAAGTCAGTATTATAATGCCACCATCTTCCCACTGAGCCACATGAGAAAAGGCTGAGCTCTTACTCTTCTCGTCCAGCAAAGGTGTAGGAGCGTATCCAGGGGTTGGGGATGGAGATGCGGGGGGCAATGCTGAGGCCGGGCAGGTACGCAGACAGGGAGCCCTCCAGCAGGTTGGGGCTCCCGCACACTGCATACTCCGTCTTGCACACATACAGGCACTTGGCGAAGAAACACGTGTTGTTTGCTGTTGGGAAGCAAAGCAAAATGGTGAAATGCAAAAAGAGTTTCCTGCTCATATACAATTACATGCTTTTTGATCAGCTCTGCCTTTGCCGCCAACTGTACGTATGATCTGTCAGTAGCCAAAAACCATCAAACCAGAACCAAAATAACTCAGAGATACGCTTAGGGTTCATAATCATATGTTTTTGCAAAATCATAGGGATATAGTGCAGGCCTGAAAGTATTACTGATAGTATAGCCATATAGATATATACATACATATAGACAGATAGATAGATAGATATTAATTTTTTATCTTTTATTTTCTAAAGGAGAAAAATGCCACTTTGCTGTTTAAGATAATAATACTGCTTACCTTTGCCAGAAAAAAGCAAAAAATATCAATGAAATGGAGACATGATAAAAAAAATAAAAATCTGGTACTTGCTGTATTAAAGCAAAGTTGCTTAAATAACTAGTAACAACAGGTGTTGCACAATCAAGTATAAATTAAACCTTTGAGATTAAGATCAGTGCCCTCTACATGTTTATCCATTTAAAACAAGGCTAACGGTCACAGTTAGCGGTTAGCCTAAATTAGCTTTTTTTTCTTTTTCTTTTTTTTTTTTTAAAGGGACAGGGTGAAACAGCTAGCCTGGCTCTAAATGAAGGTGAAATAAGTCCTCCTAAAAGCACAGCTCACTTAAGAACATTATTTATTTTCTTGGTTTATTCAACCAAAAAACAAACAAAACCACAACTAAATAACTAAGATAACTGTCTCCTGGCTGTACCTGTTAGCTTCATACTTGGGACATTTAATGTTAGTGTAGTCTGTTTTGTAGCTAACGTTAGCTTTTTATTAGCAATTACATTTCAATCCTAGCATCAGTTTTCATTTGTAAAACTTATTTTGGGCAATAAAACACATAAACTTTTGTTCACAACGTGGCAACAAAAAAAAATGGCACTGGAAAAATCTCATTTTGGTTTCGTCAAGGGAACCTGTGCATTACTAACTTTCATGTTTGGTTCAGAAACACATCATCTCTGCGGCACTCTATTTTCCAAAAAGGCTTTTCCTTTAAATGAGCCCCTGCTGGTTTTTCACCTGGTGAAGTGAAGAAGACTGCTCGTAGGTCTTCATTGTGCGTCACTTGAAGAACTTCCCCTGTGACGTTTAACAGCCTGCCAGCCACCGGCGGGACCCTCCTGAAGTCCAGAATCCTAATAAAAAAATGAATGTCATTAGAAGAAAACTCTTTAAATGTAGGCCTAAGTGTTTTCGTTTTCATCTATAAGGAAATGTTCTAATGTTCATTTTAAATGTAGCCTAACGTGAACCCTCTGAAGGTGATGGTATCGTTATCTCCTCCTTCACATAAGCCCTAGGATCATTTTTTTACTGATTCTTATCAATCAATGCACCCTATTGTCAGTCCTCACACTTTATAATTTAGCTGGCTGCATCCATATACAACCTAAAGAGCTTATTCCTCCCTGAGGGCCATATTTCAGTCAAGCCTCACAAGCAGTAATCAAAGAACGATCTGTGTGTGAAGTGGAATGGCTGTTTCTCAAATCGTCAGCATTGCCTAACTGCTGATTGCTAGTGATGATGATGAGGGCTTCTGGGAGCCAACGCAGACACAACACACAGCCACAGATTAAAAGCACACCACTATAAATCAAAAATAGACAAGGGTTAGCAAGAAACTCTCTTTGGTGATAGAAACTGTTGATAAATCCTTCATTTCTAAAGCTAATATTTAAAAAATATAAACAGATACAGTTGCACAATTTAATAGTAACTGTGTGGAATTACGGGGACCAATTGAGTTGCTGACGTGCTACTCCTTTAGTTCTCTATTTTGTGCTGTGAAGTAATGACTTGTCATTGTGTGAGGCTTCTTAATAATACTGTCTAGCCCAGATAAGAGTGAATCACCTCCCCTCAGCTAATGTGCAATTACACAAAGAAGTATGTTCTCGTGTTTGTCCACACTTTGTGGTTTGTGCTGATAGTTTGGAAATCCTGGGCTGGGTTAACATGTTGCAATCTTTGGCTGACTTGTTGAAACCAGGAGGTGTACTTTTAAATCATATCTATTTGTTGGGAGACAATTTAGGAGTTTGATGATGTTTTTTTTTCCATAATTGTATTTTGTTGAGGTTTAACAGTGATATGCTACTGCATACAAAAATGTTGCCTCTGCAACTTTAAATGTACAATCCAGTTTTATCATTGCTCCTCTGGGACACAGTCGATTTAAATGTTTTCGCTCTTTTCACTGTGTGTTTCTTCAACTCTGAGACTTTAGAGCCAATGGCTCTTTGGAGCTGTACTTAGGAAAAACTGTTGCGTGCATGGATGAGATTGATTAAAATTTGTGACAGGCCAGTTGTGGGTTGACATGTCCTCCCTCATATTTAGTGTCAACAAACAGTAAAAAATCTGAAAGTCAAAAGTCCATCCTACAATGAATTTTTGCTCACAATAACAATGTTGACATGCTGATGCAAAGCAAAGCAGGTACAGTTTTCACCATGTTATATTAGCATGATAACATTTACTAATTAGTACTAAACATGAAGCTCAACTGAGAAAGAGGGAAGTTTTTCTAGTTTTGCAGGCAAAAGAGAAAAAGGCAGAAAAGCACTTCACGTCAGGAGGATTCTTCCTCTGGGGACTTACTAAGTTTGTGAGAAATTTCATGACAATCCTTCTAATAATTATAGGGGTATTTTACTTTAGTCCAGCATTGCCATTCTTACAACATAATTTAAAATATAGGCATATTAAACCGCTGCTTACAATCAATTAACACTATTAGAAACCATAAACAACCCTTTTTTTGTTGTATTACTTCGTTTTTCTAGTTATACATCTTTAAAGCTGTAAAGAGCCCAAAGAAAAACATTGGTAGCACTTTAGTTTGCTGCAGAACGGTTACTGGGAGCAATAAAATGACAGATGTGCAACAAAAACTAAATTACCCCCCAGCACCGCCACTGCATAAATTCACAGAGAGACCATTTAAAATACATAGAGTGGAACTGAGATGATAGTAAAACGGGAAAAACAATAAAGTAATAAAGAGCTTTATGAGTGAAGAGGATGGATGCACCTGTCCAGGTGAAATGCAGCAATCTCTGCATTGTGTCTCTGGAAATCGACAAAGTAGAAGAAGTCCTCCGGAGTCTCTTCATCCCTCTGCTGCCTGACACACACACACCAGACATGCACAGGGTTAAAGCTGACAGTTAAAATAGTCTATAGCAGAAAAAAATAAGTGGAACACATTTTATTAAATGATTTAATGTGACATAACTAACTTTGCATTTTACAAAGATTGGACATCAGCTTTATGTTTTTAAAAATCTATCAAGCCATGGATCGATATAAACCAGCGACTTATTAAATGTGGATTCAGTCCTCACCTCATTGGTTTGAACATGGCTTTAGCAAAGTTTTGCATCTTCAGGGCCAGTTTCAGGTGATGTCCACTGGGTTTCACAACTACAGCAGAGACACAAAACATCAGGGAATATCAGTGCGTTCTAATAGAGAAATCAGACCACTTTATATCTCACATTTCCTTTATATTCTGTAGAATTGAATCACAGCTGTGTCAACCTTTGGTTAACTTATTTGTGTTTGTTTTTTAGCTTAATGCCTCAAAGTTCCAGCTGGAATACATTCTGCTTCTGCTTGTTCTTGATGACAAAGTTATTGGGGGTTGGTCTTACAGCTTGTACTCTGCTCTCTCTGTCTCTTTCTCTCTCTCTCTTTCTGTCTTTTTGTCTAGCTGTATATTATATCACAGCAGTAGGCCAGACCAGCCGCACACACACACCTCCCTCCCGCTGAGCTCTGTGCAGCTCCAAGGTTATTAATAGTTAACAATCATTTCCAGGTTTGCAGTCATTCTTTTTTATTGGAAACGAATGAAAAGACGAGTGAACTGGCTTTAACCACCCTTGTGGCTGATGAACACTGCCGTCCTCGGTTAGAGAAATAACGAGAAAGTCTTTGGAGGTTAAATTTAAACTGGCGGGGTGGATTGTTTTGCTGCATTTCTTCCTGGCAGTGAATGTTGTTTTGTGTGGTCAGCCAGTGAGGCACAGACAGAACATAAAGTGTGAGAGAGAAACATACATTGTTTGCAGTGAAATATAAAACAGGCGTGTGTTTACTATCGAAAATACTGGAAAAGTGGAGCTCTGTTTGCCATCCAAATTAACTTTAATGTCCACATTCCCTCATAAAGAAATATGTATATGCATACGCATATACATATATACATATTTCTTAGCCAATTATTGAACAGCTAGCTGCATCACTACTCCATCTACCATAACATTCAGTTTCTTAAATAACTTTTCCAATTGTCTGTCCATTCATGTCCATCTTTGGCTTGCGTGCTGCTCAGAGAACAGTGTAGGTGGAGGCTCATGTGTAGGTTGAAGAACTAGAAATGTTTGCTTGCCTCCGAGCATGCAGACGCCAAACATTTAATTAAGACTTCTGCCTTTGAATGCAAACAATCGTCAGGCTTTTTTCCCCTGCCCCTGAGCAAATGTCTCATACCGACTGACAAATTGGAATTTCTGTGCCAAATTAAAACAAAATCCTTTGCTATCACAAAGGCCGCAGTGTGTTTGTCGCTGACGGTACCGCTGAGCACAGAGGAACAAAAAGGAACTAACAAAGGGGCCAGTCAGCGATCCAACAATGCAGCTACCCGCAAAATACAGAGAGACAAAAAGAACGTCAAGACCTTAACAGATGTACAAATCTCCTTAAATTGGCCTCACCTTGGGTGCAATCACATGCTCCTTTCAGGGCCTTCTCATCTTGAGTGTAATCTGTAAGAGGCAAAGGTGTATTAGCTCATAATTTAGCACATATTTATTACATTAATGGTGTTACATGAAGCAATGCAACATTTTCATTACAAGGATTTGGACACAGAATATAAGCATTTCTAACAGCCTCTTTAAACTAGCACTATCCCAACTATGGTAGAATGCTACTCTTACAATATGGTACAAAGGCTGTATGGCACAAAACAGGAGGATTATATGTTTTTGTGCAAACAGAACTAAATTTTAGAGTTATCTTTAAATGGGTAAAAGCTGAACTTTAAAAGAGGAATGAGGAAGATGTGAAGGAAAGTGACATTAATTAAGATTCAAGATACTCCTAATCACTCTAATTACAATTAATTTGATGCTAATATACTGATGCTTTTGAATGCCATCCATCCACCCATCTGTCTGTCCATCCATCCATCAGTGCATTCATCCCTCCATCCATCCATCCTTCACCTGCTCCGATGATCGCCATGCTCTGCATCTCCTTTAGGATTTGTGGGATAGCGGGGTCATCGCGTGAATACAGAGCATAGCGGTTTATTCCCAGGTGGAACTTCAGCCAGCTGGCTTCAGGGTCAAAGGTCACCTTGTGTTCAGTCACAGTGATGTTGGACACGGAGGCTGCTTCACTGTAGATTTTCATATGTCTGATGGGTGAGAAGCCAAACAGAGGTTACCCATGGGAAGAAGTTGGGATATTCAAAGTGCTTTAACATGTTAAATTCCATGTGAGCTCCCTGACTAAAAGAGAGCAGGGCTCCGGCTGCGGTGTTACTAAACCTGGATTGCTGAGCTCCAGAAAAAATCCACTGCTTGGGCATCACTTCTAACAACATTTTGTAAAGGCGGTATTTATTTTGGGAAGAACACATATTATTGAGCAGCGCTTTTGGGCCAGAAATCTGTGGCAAAGTGCATTCAACAGGTTTAACAGGTCTTACAAGAAATGTTTAAGCAGTTTAAAGAGAACATCAGGAACACTGTAAGGATGCAGACATTCTTTCAATTCATTATGCATGATCTGTTTTAAAACTTTTATGTTTGCCAATGTCCCCCTGTAGGCCGGTTTTATTAGCTGTCTGATGCACTCACTGTTTGTTTTAAAAGCAGTTGTAAATTTTTGAGTTTTCTCAGTCTAGAGTCCTCTCTGCTATACTTAAAGTCAGAGCGAGAATAATCCAAGACCAAAACAAATAAGTCTGTGGCGAGAGAGCGCACCACATCGTCAGAGCTGACCAGACTGGGTAGGACATCTGTCTCCCAACCCAAATAAACTCAATCACAAGCTGGACGAAGTGCAGAGATGATACAACAAGAGGCTATAAATAGAAGTTTGTTCATGGGTTATCAGTCACCCAGTGAGCTGAACTGACAGATCAAGCTAATCAAGACGAGTGCAGACCGCAGAACACAGAGTGCAGAGTCACATAAAAGATGACAAAAAGGAAGTGGAGAATGTTTGTTGGTACTTCTTGCAGTGTGGGCCAAGAAACAAAGATACAGGTTGACTTTGACATGGAAATAATTTTTTAGCAATGCAAATTTATTTGCATGCCCAACAACAAAATTAAACTGTTCTCCAGAGCAGCCTCAGTCAAAAACTCCCCTGAGCGTGTTTGTTGCAGTGATGCTGCTGTAAGACTTCAAAAGTAAAACAAGCCTTTGGGCTCTTCATTGTTTTTGGGTCCTCTGTACAAGGCAGCAGACAGAGGAGATCCAGTGCTCATATTTCTTCTTATTTTCCACCCCAAGAGCCCAAAGTCTGTATCTCTCAGAGGGAGTGCACTGTGTTGGGATCAGACAGTCTCATGAGCCAAGATAGCTACGTCTTCCACAGATTAAGATGAGCTTTAGCAGCTTTAAATCCGTGTTTACCTTAAAAAGAGTGCTCCAGAGGCGAGCTCTTAGACTGACATGTTTGTGAGGGTTTTCTGCCACCAGCCTACTCAACATCAGACTTTTATGACGCACAGAATTTTCTACACGTCCTGTCTGTCTGTGGGTGTACATCTGTTATCAAGAGCAGATGCACAAGTGTGTTTATGTAAATGGATGTGTGTTTGCGTGCAACTGCAGTGGGTTTGGCCGGGATGTCAGTGAACCTGCTCCTTGACCACAGTCAAGCTCTTACACGTGCTTTCACCCAAAGTGAGCTTTTTTTCCACAATGACATTGAGCAACACTGGTAAAAGTCACATTTTGTTACTTGTCAGCTGTTGCAAATCAACTGCAGTGTGCGCAAAACAAGCAACGTTTTAATGTGACTTTTTAAATTTAGACAAATGACACCCAAAAACTAACCTTTCCCAGCGTGACACCTTCCTCCTGTAGTACTCCATCAGCTGCTCCGGCTGCAGCAGCCTCTCCTCCGGCCCCAGTGCTGGAGTCAGAATGTTGTACAGAGGGTGAGCAAACAGCCTCACCAGCTTTGAGCCACCTTCTGTGGGGTCAGTCGTGGGGCCATCCAGGGGCAGCAAAGATGTCCAGTTGGAGAGCTTAGGAGTGGCGAGACCCCCATGCCTGGGAAGGGTAAGGTTGTTGGGACCACATGAACAAAACTGCCCTGACCCTTGCCCCATGCTCCGCAGCTTCGGCAGGAGGATGAAGTAGAGGTCAGCGGAGAAGATGGCCGTGAGGGTCGCGGCCAGAAACAGACGATCTCTCCTCATCATGGTCACAGACGGGAAAAAGGCTGAAGCTGAAGAAAAATCCAAACTATGAGCTGCGCTGGAGCTTGTGAGGCATCACTTGTCAGCTTCTTCCAGTCTCTCACACAGCCAGCCAGGCAGAGGTGAGAGGTAAGCAGCCAAAGGTTGGTCCAAGTCTCTCTGTGTCTCTTCTCTATCTGTGTGTTTCAGTCCGTTCCTCCCAGCCTCGCTTCTCCTCCTCCTCCTTCCTTGGCAGCAACTGAAGAGGGAGCCGAGCTGAGCATGTGTTTGCAACAGTCACTGACAGTTTGGCTGCTTTAAGGGACCTGCTGCTCTGAGGGTAAGCGTGAGTGTTTGCGAGTGAGAGAGGGAGAGAGTACTGAGGGAGTGTGGGTGTGTATGTTATAGTATGGCACAAACATCAAATAGCATGTTAGTAGATTAGGGTGGAGAAAACACTCTGTGGCAGAGGCAAGAAGATGAGTGTAGATTTACAGGTGTTTGTTTAAAAGCGTGCGTGTGTGTGTGACGTCCCTTTTGTTTTAAGAAGGCATGGAGACAAGATTCACTTCCCTCTGTCATCTTCACGTCTCCTCCTTGCTCCACCTCATTAAGTTAAGTCCAATTACACTCCTCTTCATCTCCTCAAATCTTCTCTCCTCCTCTCATCCCACGCTCCGAGTCTTCCCTGCCTTAAACCTCTCTGCTCCTCTGTCATCTCCCTCTTCCTCTCTCTCTCCTTCCCTTTTCCTTTCTCCTCTCTGCCTCTGTCTTATTTAGCCACGGACCTCCAGTCTGCTTCGCTCCAGGCAAAGATTCCCAGCTGCACTTCCCTTCCAGCTGCAGTTCCCACACATGATTCCCCTCACTTTCTTCTCCCTGTCATGCTGATCTACAAAGAGACCCGGGTTCACAAAAGGCAGTGCTGGCGAAAAAAAAAAGAGAAGCAGGTTCTTGCACAA
Source organism: Naso thynnoides (assembly GCA_029783665.1). Lineage (NCBI taxonomy): Eukaryota > Metazoa > Chordata > Actinopteri > Acanthuriformes > Acanthuridae > Naso > Naso thynnoides. Next base: position 14,898,110 of record JAQLOL010000014.1, on the reverse strand, counting down.
CTTCAAATGAGGAAACACGCAGGGAAAAATAACACCTACCCCTCGTTCACAAGCCACCTTTTCTCGACTCTCTCCCTCGCCGATTCCTGTGAAAACATACAGCGTATAAATTACGATCGCAGCTTGCTGCCAGTTAAGATTCTAAAAGCCCTAAGCAGCTTTATACTGAAGCAATGAAGATCTCACAGGGCATTTCCCAGCCTGCATCTGTTCTGCCGTTACTGTGGTATTTTGGAACATCTGTCGTCTGTTTGGGTGTGTATGTGTGTACACACATTAATGCATACGCATTA
>JAQLOL010000014.1:14882452-14897717 GCA_029783665.1 Naso thynnoides | reverse complement strand
TAGAAAAACAAAGAGATGTGTTTGTTGTTCTTTGGACCCAAAAGATATCTTCTTTTAGACGAGCTGAAGCCATTCTATTTTTTTTTCAGCTGAATGAGCTTACCACATTCAGTTTTTGTCAGTGGTGCATGGTCTCTTGAAACTGGCTTTGAAAATAGAAAAAAGCAGAAAAATCCTACAAGTAAAAGTCCCAATGAAGAGACTCAAGGATGACAAACTGGAAAATGTACAAAAATATCTTTTAGTTTTTATTCCAACTCACAAAAAAAGATATACATTTGTATGTTTGGTTAAACATTTTTGTCTTTAAAGTCAAACAGTCTGACAAAATACCAGGTGTAGTGGAATTAAATAGTGTGTTTACTTACAGATGCTTTAGGGGGCAAAAGTGCAGACTTTCACTCTTTGTACCAGCTGTTTTTGCATGGATTTATCTCTGAGACACAAACTCAAAAAAAGGGGGCTCTGCTTTCGCTTCCTCCCCCGCTAAGCATCCATACCGGTGCTTAAAATAACCCAGTTTTTAGGAATAAGCAAGCAAGCACATGCGAGGAAGTGCAGAACTGAGAACGTGGAGAAAACAAGCAAAAATAGGGCATTGAGTCTTGCATCACCAATTTGTGCAATCCAGCAGACCTGTGGTGATACGTGCAGGGTGAGGTGTGTTGAAACGATTTCGTGAAATGGTGCAGATGTGTCAGTCTGTCTGAGTGACCCAAATATCGGAAAATTTCAAACTGATGATAAAAGAACCACATCAATCAATCATGGTAATGTGCTGTCTCAGAAACACACATAGTTTGAAAATATTTTACAGCATCAGTTGAATATTTTGGAAGACTCTGTTGGCTTAGCTGAAAAACTGGAAACAGTTGCTCGATTCCGTCTGAAGGCCCACCCTCCAGCACATCGAGAGTCTGTGCTGTGATTTTACCTTTTTGCTTTGTCTACAAATTTAGAAAACAATATCCCTGACGGCAAAAAAGCTGAGAGGCTGCGTAAAACATAAATAAAAGTAAATGTGATCATTTGCAAACCCTTTCTGACGTGTATTCAACTGAAAAAAATTCAAGGACAGGATGTTTCGTGTTTTATCTTATCTTCATTTGAATTCTGTTTGGAACATCTCACTGGTGAACAGATTTCTTTGCGCACAGGTGATAGTACCATGACTGGGTATGATAGGAACATCCGTGAAAGGCTTAGTCGTCCACAAGCCAGGATGGAGCGAGGTTCACCACAGTGTGACACACACATTTGTACAATGGAATTTACAACATGAGCTGGGGAAGTCATAGTAAAAACCATTATTGCACAATTGCAAATGCTATTCTGTCTTTGTTCATGTTTTACACAGCAGTAGCAACTATTTCTTTATGTTCATTATATTCATTAGTTGTTTTTTGCAATGAAAAAACAACTTGCAATGAAAAAACTGCAAAAGTTTAAATGGTTTATTTCTACAATTTTTGCCATTCTTTTTGACAGTGCATTGTACCAGACTATCTTTTGTAAGTAACATCCTGGGTCTCCATTGGTTGCCATCTCAGCAAGACCTGAGGAAATAACTACATCCAGCCAAGAAATTGCAATACCATAACGTGTTCATTTTAAATTTCAGTTTTGGTAATGCGTTAAATAAATGAGGCATAATGTAAATTTTTAACTTTGGACCGAGCAAGGCTAGCAGTTTCCTCTATTTGCAGTCTTTATGCTAAGCTATGCTAACTGACTGCTGGCTGTGTCACATATTTTGAATACAAGCTGCACAAAAGTGGTATCAATCTTTTCATCTTACTCAGCATAAAAGCGGATTACCCAGTGTCAAAACTATTCTGTTAAATAAGAGATGGATATGAATTAAAGCAAACACCAGAAATGTGAGCAGAGTTTGAAATCTATAAAAATATTAAGACATATATTAGAGCTACAGCACATTCAGTAAAAGAAAACTGGTAAAACAGAGCCAGCGCAGTGTGTATTACAGGGTGTTTTGAAGGGAAAATACTGCCAGCTCAGTGTTCATATGACACATTTAAACAGACACATCCAGTTTACAGTTCGGTATGACTGTCAAATAAGAGGAAGGCACCAACACATTTATGTCTGCAACTTCGTGTTGACAGTATCTGAGTGGACAGGTAGGAAGCTCACTTTTCCTTCTAGATGCTGCGAGCTGAACCTTCTGCTGCCAGTCAAACTCTGATTCCACACCCAAGGGATTGTGGGTAACTCCTCAGTGGAGGAGGCATCCTCTGGAAAAGGATATGAGTAAAAAAGAAGAAAATGAGTAACAGACTTTTCAGCTTAGGGTACAGAAAACCATTTCATAAAAATGGAGTGGATTTTTAGAGCAGCAGCATCAAGAAATCTGGACATTCTGTCTTCAACAGACATCTAAAACTAGTGAGAAGAATCAACAGAAGTCTTTTTTAACTTCCTTTCTGACCACTCAGTGGTCACTTCACATGAATTGGCAGCTATAGGAAAAGTCTCTTTTATATCCAGCCCGCAAATGCATCATGTGGCAGCATACTGCACAACATAAAGGGATGAGGTCACAGTCAGGAGAGGGAGAATGAAGAAGCTGAACAGAGGGCGAGATCAAATGAACAATTTACGACAAAAAAAGCAGCTAAGACAAAAAAAAAAAAAAGGGAAAAGGAGGAAGTCACAAAGCCATGTGTGCAAACACAGTAAAAGAAATCAGATTTTTTCCCATCAAATGTATCGAAAATAGAATTCCTCTGGTCCATCGTTTATTCCTCTTTCATTATCCCCTCCCATCAATCACTGTCTCTTGGACGTTTCTTCAGGCCGACTGTGGAGCGCTACAGCCACAGCTCCGGACGAGAGGAAGTGGAACTACGCCCTCACATTCCTCCACAATTGATCAAGCCTTTTATAGTCACATGTGGTGACCAGTAGTTTTTGTGCTGGCCACTGCTGGATGTCCACAAACCTAGACAACCACTAATGACAACAAAAACATCCACTATGGAGTATTTACAATAAATGGAAAATAAAATGGCATTGTAAAGCTCATGGCTATGAATAACAGTTTATTGATCGTGCAGGGGAAAATCAGTCATTGCAGCAGTAAAGGGAGCATTTTGGAAGTTAGGTTGAAACTACTACTTTTGCTGAACAGCAGCCACTTGTCACACTAACAGGACAACAGCATGCTAAACTGCTACATACTAAAATATAGCATAGCTATAGTAGCACAAGGAGCAAAAAGTCAAGGTCCACAAATGCTAATGTCAGTGTTTATGTTTATTTAATTAAGCAAAAAGTCTTAAAAGACTTACAAAAACACATAAACACAGGCAAATAATAAAATATCTATCCTAGGTTTGCTAAAATTAGCCATCACATTTTAACAGTCATACCAGAGTAGTTAGAATGTGGCACCAGATCTCCTGAATAGTTTAAGGAATACTTAAACATTTTAGGAACAACAGTTATCCACTTTTTTATCAATAGTTTAATGAAAGATCAATAGAAAATATCTAATGTTTGTAATAATCTTGAAGGCAGATGAAGCTTAGCTTAGCGCAAAGACACAAAGCACAAAACAAGCAAAAACAGGCCATTGAGTCTCGAGTCACCAATTTGTGCAGTTCAGCAGCCCTGTAAATACAGAGCTGGTTGAAATAGAAGGGTTTGGATGTCTGTCTGAATGCCCCAGAAGAGTCAAATATCAGGAAATTTCACACCGCTGATAAAAGCATAACAACAATCAGAGTAATGTTAGGCTGCTGTTTCACAAATATATGGGAAAGAGGCAGAACTAAAAGCTATTTTAAAGCAGTAGATCACCAGTTTGGAAGCTTAGGCACTGCTTTGCTTAAGCACTGGAAACTTTGGGAAACAGCTTGCTTGGTCCCATCCAAAATCCACTTACTAACAATTCTGGTCTTCTTGCTGATTGCATAGCAACCTCACAATGATGACAAGGAGGAGACTCCAGGAAGTTATTGCGTTTCGCCAAGAAATACTACAGTCTGGCACATAACCTCCTGTAAAACCACAAACTGTCACCTTTAAAATATTTTTTCAAACAGATTAAAAAATTAATGAGCTTTAGAGTTTCCTTGTAGTTGGATTTTGTTAACCTTGCAAATAGCCTGGCTAGTCGTTTCCCACTGTTTGCATTCTTTGTGTTAAGCTAAGCTGACTGGCTGCTGGTCGTAGCTTTATATCTACTCAACATACACAGTGGTAGCAATCTTCTCATCAAACTGTTTGCAAGATAGCATAGGAACATTGTCCAAAATGTGAAACTATTTCTTTAATTTTCTTTTGGCTTCATTTTAATGAAGAAACAACTACAGCTTGAAGATAAAGTATCTAGTGCTGAATTCACTGGGCACTCAGCAGAATATAAGATCAGTTACTCATCAGCCAGCAGGAGGGGAGAAGATAAAGGATCCACTGATCCGTACAAAATTCACCTGCAGGACCAAAATCTGATGGGACCAGAAGAGCCAATCAACAGTGATTGCTGTGGCGGATGTCATCAAACCGACGTCTCCTCTCATGGCACGATGCTAATGTCTGGCAAAGGTCCTCACACAGATACTGACACACACACACACACATAGACACAAATGGTGGCAGGACGGATGTGGGTTCATAGGGGGAAGAAAAGGAAAACACTTAAGATGAGAACGACAAGTGTGTGTGAGTGGTTTAACAACGCACAGTGTTTACACTCAAAAGCTGCTGATTGTGTTTACCATGGGCTGCCGAGGTCGCTCGTGGTCATTCTCTGGTGGTCTGGTGGATGAAGCTTGAGTGGATGACAGGAGATGACGTAAGTTAGTTAATGTGTGTGTGTGTACACATAACTGTGTCTGCCTGGGTGTGGTTGCAGCAGAAAGCACAGCTAATCGCTTATTTTGGCAAGTTCTGAGTAATAGCCAGACAAGTGAAAGGAAAGAGTAGGAAATGTCTTGCAGATACACACACACACACACACACACACTCCAACCTTGACCATTTTTGAACTTTTTTATTTTTTATCTTTTCATATTTGGCTTGCGTCTCTGGAGCAGAACATTGCCCAAATGTTCCCAAGCTGAGCTCCAGATTTCAGGGGTTGAGAATGTGAAGAATGCTCTGACTCCTCTCTTCATAACGTGGTGAAATTGGCCATGATTTAATCAGAGTATCAGGTTTAATTAGCTTGGAAGGCCATCCTGACCTGTATGTGGAAGCCCTTTTCTTAAGTATCTACAGAGGCAGCTTCACACGCAGGATTCTGACAGAAGTGGTAATTACTGGAGGGGACATTCTCAGTGCACAGCCAAATGTGACCAGAGATGACCTGGGTCAGGGAGAGGCCATCTGTATTTGCGTGTATGTGTGTGTGCTGCACTTCAAAAACACCTGTTTGCACTGAAAGGTTACCTTCAGAGCAGCATTCTTCCTGTGAAGTTTGACCCCTGTTGGCGGGGTCAGGTACTTGACTTTTGACCTCATTGAGCCCCGTGTTGTCACTTTGTGTTCTCGCCTCGCTGTCTTCCATCATTTTCTCCTGCATCTTCCTATGGATGTAAGAACAAATACGGTGCTTTGCTGAAAGGAATTCACTTGTGCAAACACAAAGCTGTTGTCTTTAGATTGGACAGACCTCCTAATTTTATTCATGTTAGTGAAATAGACAGGATTTAGAGTCCCATATGTGTCCCGTCTGATTTAATATAAAGCAGAACTGTAGCTGGTCTCCATTTCTAGTGTGTAGCAGGCCTGCATGTGACGACTCTGTGTGCTCCCTTTGTGTGTGTGTGTTTTAAGGGTGTGTTTGTGCACATTGGCAATTTATTTGGTACATTCAAACTGACAGAATGTAATTTCCACATATGAAAGATCTCAACTTTATAAATGTAAAAAGCTAAAAGGAGCCCACGGAGCAATTTTACACAGATTAGCTTTTTCACAGACATCAGAGTGATTCAAGACATTTGCGGTAAAATGAGACTACAGAGAGGTTTAAAGGGGAAGGTTTGGCAGTTTACACTTGTTTATGCATTATTAAATCATGTGAAAGTGTACAGTGTCTTCTCTTGGGCAAAAATCTGGGCAATGCCTCACTTAAAAAAAGACAGTCTGCAGCCATGATACTGACTGTGTATCTTTGCTGTGCATCTATTTGTAGAATATGGCAGAAATTGAATTTGATATTCATAAGCTTGTTTTTGGAATGTATGATCACCTGAAGTTAGGAATTGTTGTTAAGAGTGAGTGGCCCCGCCTCTACAGTGTCATGGTGCACAGCCATGTTACTACAGTAACCCAGAGTGGACAAACCAAATAGTGGCTCTAAGGAGAGTCTTTTATGTCTTTGCAAGATTTGTGGCCACCGTAGTTTCTCCAACACGCTTGGAAGGGGAGGGTGAGCACCTCACCAATAGATGCCACGAAATCCCACACACTGGACCTTTAAGCACAGAGCTTTTGCATTAATGCTAATGCCAGCGAGCTAATATGTTTACCTTGACAATGTTTAAAAGATATTTTTATTGTCCTCGCTACCTTAGTTTGATGTGTTTGTATGCTAACATTTGCTAATTAACACAAAACACAATATGCAACAGAGGCTGACTGAAATTTCATTGCTTTTGCAGGGATTTGGTCATGAGTATTAGACAAATTTCATAGCCATCCATCCAATAGTTGATGGGATAATTCATTCTGAACTGAAGTAATAATGGCTGGCACTGCCATCCCTACAGCCCCTTCAGCCTCTTAAATTAGGAGCATTCATTCCTTTACCCAATAAGGGAAAGAAATACAGTCAAGCACACAGCAGAGGGCCTGTGCCAAACCAGAGTTTATGACCTTTAACCAAACTGAAGTTTCTTTGAGACTCAAACATCTTTGGAAAAAAGAGAAAAGTTTCTTTTGGAGGAGTCTCTCAACCAAGACATACTGTTCTCCCCTACAGAACATTATATTAGATACTGCAGAAACAAATTCAGGGCTCACTGTTGACATCATTATTTACTTGGGTATGTCTTGTACACACTGCTACATATTGTGAAAACAGAGTGATATAATCTTTAAAAAGTCTGCCATGTTTACGCTCTTCATCCTCAAAATTTGGCCTGTATAATTTAATATGCTTCACAAGGAGCATGTACACATCGTTTCCAGGGTTAATGGCTTCCAGTGCACCAATCATGGAAGAGTTAGCGACCACTGAGCGACACAGAGTCGATCTGTTAACCCTTGGTAGGTCTAGCAAATTTGTCTGCCGACAAAACCTGAATGAATTTGGTCATGAATGCACTCTTGTTTTTAAGGGTGCTCTATGACAGCTTTGAATGTTTCTTTTTTATTCAAACTGTGCTCCAGTGCAACACAGATGAGTTCTCAGCATAAACCTCACCTCTGGTAAGTGGCTGGCTCAGTGATATCCCACATGACTTCCTGCCCAAAACAACCCACGTGATCTCCACCTTTCGTCCACAGTCCAGCAGAGCCGTCAGCTGAGGCTGTGAGGACGAACAGTGTGTCAGCCACCTCGAGGACTTCCACACCCACCAGCGCTCTCTGGTGAGCCTTCCAACCCTGCAGCAGAGGCGGTCGCTCACAAACTGGCTGTGTAGAAAGAAAATACCTCATTTATATGGGCACATACAGCACAGTTACTCTATGTATACTATGGTACATCCTCACATTGTGTTGGATGTCCAGTGCAAAGTGATCAATGTCCCAGATCTGAATCCAGCCTGCTGTGTCTCCAGAGACCAGGAGGGTGTTTCTAGGCTGATCTGAGCTCAGGCTCAGCACACGCTCACCTGTCTGCTTAGGAACATGGAAACGACCTGAAATGAGGAAGAAAAAAATGAACTGCATACATGTATTTTTCCAAACATGTAGGTTTAGGTCCACAAGGCTCCAAAATAAAATAACTGTTTTACTAAAAGTTGCATGCAAGCAAATCTATTTACAGTCAGAATCTGTGCCAGTTTCAATACAGTCTCGACTTAAATGACAAATGTACTTTCAGACAAATTGCTACCCTTTACTGCTTTCTGTTATATCACAAAACTCCCTGTTATGTCACACTCAGATTCTTCTCTGCTTGAAAAATGCATATGCAGACCCATAAACGCTCACACACACACACACACACACACACACACACACACACACAAATACACTGGCTCACTCGTACAGCTATGCATGCTCGTACACATATGCAGTGGTTGCAGTGCATGAATCCCAGACCACTAAATACAGATGGGATCTGGAAAGAGACATAGTTGTGGGCTACCAGGAATGGTACAGGCGGGAGGCCAAGTCGACAGTTCAGTCTAGCTGTCACTGCTCTGGCTGTTTGTTAATCCATCTTCAAACTGATGGATTACTCAAACTGACAGCTGCTTGTCAACTGCTTGTACTGCTTGAAGCTCACTCCCTCATAATGCGAGAGTTACACTTTAAATTCATGTTTTTTCTCTTCTGCATCAAGTTCTGCTGAGTGAAAGTTTCTGCATCCATCACACACTTTCTGTCCTAATCACCGTAAGTGTGTGTCTGTCCAGAGATGCTCCAAAAGCAGAGACAGCCGGCCTGCGACGAGACCAGTACGCCTCTGTTTTGCAGTTTTCTGTTGCTGGCTCGATGCTGCAGGAACAACAGGCAGTCTACAGGGGGCGCCACTCTGGACAAAGCAAAAAGGTAACAACCAAAAATACCTTTATACATTAAAATAACAAATATATAATAAATCAAATTACTTGTTTTCCATCAATTTGAATTATTTATCATTTATTTTATAGGTTTTCTTTATAATATGTTGTCACCCAGTTCAGTGGTAGAAGATTCATACTAAATCCAACAATGAAAAATTCTCCATTTTTTCTTCAAAATACTTGCATTGAAAGTGTTACTTAAATTCAAGTACATATGAGTTCTCAGCAAACTGTACTAAAGTATTAAAAGTTAAACAGAAAATGACCCCTGTGACTATAAGAGCAGTAATGCAACTGTTGCATCAGATGTAACTAAGCTGGTTTTGATTCATTTGTATTCAGTGTTGTAGTTGAGCCCATGTAAGTGTCCTGCATTTTTTTTTTCATTTTCTAAAAACATCAGGATAATAGTATTGTTTTTAATTCTCCAGGCTGCATTTATCAAGTGGTTAAAATCCAATATTATGACATTTTTTGTTTTGAAGTAGCTGCAGAACCATTCACAGCATATGAACAAATCAACACACAAAAAAATGTGTAAACATAAAAAAAGAAAGAAAGAAAGATACCGTTCTTTATGATTTTGATCATGTTGAAACTTCTGAGTGAGATACATCAAGTTTCTCACATCTGTATAGCATTATTTTATGATATTACAAGTGATGGACAGAGTGAGGAGACTTTATTATTATAATTAAAATGAGTTCATATTGACACGGTATCATAACAATGGTGTCTAAGCACTGAAGCAATATAAATTTTAGGTTTAGTTCTCTCACCCTCCCTTTGTCGATCTCTGCAGGTGGAGCACTGGTCCTTGCGTCTCCAGCCTCCAGATGATGACCTCTCCATCATGGCTCGCCGTGGCAACGACCCCCAGAGAGGAGCACTGACTCACAGTCAGGATGTCTGACTTGTGGACACCGCTGGACTTCCACGACATGTCTGCTCTGACATATAAATCCTATGTGTATGACATATAACCAGATGAAAGTATTAAAGAACTTTGAAGCTTTTTTGTTGTGGCACTGATTATTAAAAACATTATATCCAAAAACTTGTGTATGTTGCATTCAGATTGAAAAACAACAGTTTTAGCAGTTTTGTGCGAACACAGGAGAGGTTTTACAAGACACATGTTGTCTTTCGGCTCTGCTGTGATGCTTTTAGCTTGGCGCTTAAACATGTAAAACTCTCTGAGCATCCCTTCCTGCTGTGTGACAGTTTACAAATGGTCTGAAATAACATGTAATTGTTTGTGTTGCTTGTGGAACGCAGCTTTATGTTCTTCTCTAGTAAACTGATTTTGTTCACACCTCTGGGCCACACTGTTGTGGTTAGCTCTTTAAAATGCTGGAAGCTGATCATAATTGGCATGCAAGGCATAATGGTGCAGATGTCTCGCGTGGCACAGACGTCTTCGATCTTGCCAGGTGCTTGTGTAAATATAATGCGCGTCATTGACTGATATAATTTTCTCCCAAGAAACATTCCCCATATTTCCTCTCTCTCTTGAAATTTTTCCTGAAAGCAGCTTCTGCTGACATAGGGGGCTTCACAGCGAGGAACACTGTGAGTGATGAAAAACAGGATTGAGGATTTGCCGGAGAAGCATGAATACTGAATGTTACTACTGTAGTTTTTTAGCAATGACTCTGACCGCAGAGCAGATGTATGTTAACGGTTGAGAGGAAAAATGTAACACAAGAATTTGAGGTGTAAAAATATGCATGTCTGCACACCTGAACCTTTGTCTCTCGTTGCAGTTCATGCTTGTGTTTATACTGGCCTGGCAAAACTTCATCTTTATTTCTTGAGACCTGAGTGTATAAATGTGTAAGTGTACGCGGCGCTTTTTATGTTCTGAAAAGTTCAATACATGTTTTACAAGCAGTAAAAGAAAAGAGGTCTGATTTAAAGCTGTTACAGACTTGACTGCATATTTATTGGAAAGTTAAGTTTTGGGCTACTACTGCAGGAAATATTTTCTGAGGTGAAAATTCTCCTGAGCTCAAACTGTTGTCAGTCTGCTTAAGAAAAATGCTGTGTTTTAAGTCTGTACTAGATTAGTCGCTATGGTGACAGCTGTTTGTGTGGGACTCATCATGCAGCAATCGACATCTGGGGAAAAACTTGTGGACAAGCAAAAGTGCGAAAGCTAAGACTACTTGATGTGCATCTTGACATGTTTAAGCTTTATGGTCATTTGTGAATGTGTGTGCTGTATTTCCCAGAGTCACCTGCCAATCAGAGGGTTAGTCTTTTTTTCATGTATTTAATGCAGTGATTGTTCAGTGGGTGATACTATTGAAAGACTGAACAGACATGCCCAAAAAATACAAGCATGTCTTGCATTTTTTTTTACTACATGTGTGTGTTGTCTATGTCCAGGTCACACTGAATGTTCTCCACAATACTTAGAGTATTTGTATGTGAGGTACTCAGGGAGGGTTTTAACTACTCATATCCAGGATAGTGCATATGAGTAAATATTTGTCTGTCATAGTGAGTGAATAGTTTTCATGTTCTTTTTCTAAACTGGACTTCTACTCTTTACTCTTTTTGTATGTTTCTGAGCCACAGGAATAGTGTACTTTTACTTTATAGATTTTCAGTTCTCGACCCATCACTAATATCACTATAGGGCAATGTCACTCTTTCAGCAGATGGACTTAAAGGGACATGTAAGTAAGTAAGCAGCCTTTGAGAGCCATGAAGGCCCATAGATTTAGCATGTTGCAGTGTCTTACACCCAATCTGACCCTTGATGCTGAGTGCCAAGCAGGGAGGCACTGAGGACCATATTTAGAGTCTTTGGTAAAAGGAACAGTTTTTGGCTTACCCAGTATACCCAGAAATGAAAATAAAGTCTTTATCTACTTGCTCTAATGCAGATGGAGAATTCCAGATGGTGTCTGCACGCGCATACACATGAATGTGGCTTTCATCTCAGGAGCTACAGGCAACAGTGAACAGTGAGGCCAAAAACTCTGCGTCAGTGATGTTTTTCAAAACAACTTAGCACGAAAAGGTCGCAGGATACTTCGGTCAAGCAGTATGGAGGCATTTTATGGTTTTGTTATTTTTTTTTTATCTTAAAATTTGGTCACCCTTCGACTCTATTATTTAGAAGTTTTCTCCAACAAGTTCTCCTGTGAAACTCCAGCAGTGTTTTGTCACCCAAACTTCCATCAGCATGAGGGTGACTGAACTTTCATTTTTGGGTGAACTATCCCTTTAATATCCCATGAAAATTGTTTTTGCTGACCCCCTGAAGTTTAATCCCTCACTTGGCTGTAATGATATACAGGTGTCTGCCAGCACCCTGTGACATCCACTTTGTGGTTAAAGGTGTGACAGATCTCATTTGTGATCACACCCAAACACCTCACGATACCGGCTTGACACTTTCATCCAGAGAGGTTAGTGACAGACTGTGGTTGAGCCTGGTGTTAGGTAACTATATGTGGAACTGCTGATTATCAATTTATGGCACCTTTAATATTACCTTTGCAGCTGCAATGTCATACTGAACAATCTGCTGGCTCCACCCCACAGCCAGCAGCTGGTTGTCATGGAGACAAGTCAACCCAGTGACCTCAGAGTTGGTTACGGGCTCCAGCTTGTGCAAGTTGAGGCCGTTTAGTAAGTTCCACACCTGCTCAAGGAGAAACCAACAAGAGTGGCTCTTGTCATTTAGACACTCTTTTAAACTCTCATTCATGTGAAATAAATATTTTACACTAAATGCATCAACTTTACATAATTTTTGCAGAAACTTAACCTTAATAGTGCCGTTGCGTGCCCCAGTCATCAGCTGTCTGTGGGACGAATCTATAGCCATGCAGGTGAGTTCATCTTCTCCATGAGCATTTAAGATCTGAAGCCGCCTTCTTCCTGTCTTCACGTCCCACAGAGACACAGATGAGTCTACATGTCCCGTCACCACCTGCCTCAGAGTGGAGCTGTACAGAGCGCAGGAGAGGGCAGGACCACTGTGAGTTTTTGGTACAAGTTCCCTCTCCTCATCCGCCAACCATGCGCCCCCTCCTCTCTTTGTTTCAGCCAGAGTGAGCAGTGCCAGGTAATCTTTGCATGCCACCACTAAATGACTCTGCTCAGAGACAGGAGGGCTCAGCAACAGGAAGGGGAAGTTGCCATGTTCTGGGATTCGACCTGGCTGATTGCAGGGGAACTGCAGGCGAACAGCTTTTAGACAGCGATGGCTGGAGATGTCCCAAATCCTCAGCTCCTAACAGAGGAAATAGCTGTTTGTAACATGTCCGGAAACAGTCCCAAATATAATTCTATTAGATACATAACAGATGATGCAAATTCACTTTAATTCATTTCCTTAGTGACTTACAGCATCTCTGGAGTAGCTGAAGATCTGTCCAACACGCTGGTAAATGGCCACATCCAAGACAGAGGTGCGGTGACCGAGCAGTGTAGCTACAGGGCGAGTGGTCACAAATCGAGTCCAGAGTCTGACAGCTTGGTCACAGCCTCCTGTGACCATCAACTGCAGAGATGCATTGTAGTCAAAACACTTAGCTCCCTGAAATGAGACAAAAGACACTTTATACGGCTGTTTTGTGTAGGTGTAGGTAAAGCATTAACAATTAGAATGATAAAAATCAAGCTAGCTGGTCTCATGAGTTCGGGAAGTTTTAGGGTGGTTTCACTGTTAAAATGTCCAGACGGTTAACTGGAGTTTAAAATTAGTGCGCCTGTGAAAAAAAAAGCCATTGTGAATAACAGGAAGTCTCTCACCCACTTTAATAATGTTTTGTGTAATTGCATTACTTCTTTTCTCCACAGTGGGTGAGACTGTCTGGCTCTGAATGCTGGGTGGGAGTCAGCTTTAGAAATAGAAGCTTGACTCACATCTCACTTTTATTCTCCTTGATAACACTGGCTGTGGATAATTCACTGAACGAGTTATATAATGCATTTGACACATGAGGACAATCACAGTTTTTCTTTTTAATGGAGTGAAGATTGATTTTCTTGTCCCAGGTCAGTGTCACCTAGACCAGAGTGCTGTGACACAAGTGTCTATCTGACCTCACTCAACATTAAAAGCAGATAACAACTGAAGTCATCACTCTCCCTTCTTGCTCTTTTATATTTTACTTTCTTTCATTTTATTGTTTGTAGAGGAATAATGTATAGAAATATGCTTGTGATCAATAAAATCACATTTGATATTAATGGGTACTAATAATAAGGTGCAGTTGTGAGTCCAATCCAATGAAAAAAGTTCCATTTATTAATTAGAATACAAAACACATAATGAATATTCAACAATAAATCTGTCAAAACTGAACTATGACAGCCGCTACCTGGTTAAATTTCCAAATATAAGGCTCCCTCTTCAGTGCCGCATTCATAAAGACCACAGAGGTGGTGTCACTCTCTGATGATGTCATGATGACGTTGGTGTCGGGCTCAAACATCACTCTGTTGATTGGTTCTTGGTGGATGTTGGGGATGTGACGGTAAGACACCATGTCGCTGTGTTCACCCAGGTCCTGTTGTCATGACACATAAAAATAAAAGCTTCAGTACTGCTGCAAAAATTTGAGAGTAATCAAGTGCTTATCATTGCTGTTTAACTGTAATGCATGACACGTCTCTCTGCAGGAAACTGAGATTTAGCTCAGTTATTCAACAGACAAGGCCAAGCGTACTGGGAAGAAGATCCTCTGTGGGCCGTTGTCTTTCTTGGACGGTTTATTGAAAAGACCTTTAAACAGGTTCAGGAACCACATGAGGTGGACTCCTCCTTTTTCATCCCCCAGCAGCAGCAGAGAGGGTCGCTCTGGACACTTAAAGAGAGAAATCACATTATTAAAATGATTAATTTTTTGCTTTTAGGGTAAATTTATCCAGTTAAAAGAACATCTCAAAGAAATAGTGGTCCTACCTCAACGTCATGCCAGTAACATAAAGCAGTCAGGACACTACGAAACCCTTGGAGCATTTATGAGAAAGATATTTGACATTTTGAAATTTTGATTTTTGTACAAAAATTGATTAGTGACTAAATCAGTTTAGCGCAACTCTGCACAATAAATTATACCAAACAGGTGGACATCCTCAAATACACTGGCTGTGGAGACATTGACAAAGTGCAAGTCCCTGCAGTCGGTTGCTATGACAACCCTGTGGACATTGTCCATACAGATGGCATCAGTGGTCCAGCCTCTGAATCTCCTCCTGTGGGCTACTTCCTCTGTTGGGTCTCCTGCAAGCTGGATTAAAGAGAATTCAATACAAAAAGTATTTGTGTGTGTGTGTGTGTGTGTGTGTGTGTGTGTGTGTGTGTAAATGTAGCACCATGATGTCACTCACCCCAAGACTTTTGAGGCTGTGTAGGCTGCTGCTCCAGACGGTGATCTGACCCCCTTTACTGACACTAATGTAGCGGAGTGGAGGTGGATGGGAAACAGCAACCACACGCACTGTTGGTTCCCTCTGCAGAAGAATGAGAAGTATCACTTTAAAAAAAAAACAAAAAACAAAAAACCCCATACATGCATATATATTTAGAC
>JAQLOL010000014.1:14864367-14875715 GCA_029783665.1 Naso thynnoides | reverse complement strand
CAAAAAACAGTTTTATGGATGACACAGGCGGCCCTACAAGAGATGACATTCAGCCAGTTATAATCTGAAGCAACTTGGCTGCAAAATAGTTATTTGTACATGCCAAAGGGTGCAACCCACTGGTTAGGATACATGACATTATGAGCATGTACACCATAATAAGGAAATTTAGTAGCTATTCTCATAGTGATCCAGTGTTTGAGTTATGTAGCTGGCTACTTCCTCCCCCTCACACCCTGTTTGCCATGCTGAGACTTGCTGGTCTATGTGGGATGACTGCTCCTGATTGGGCAACAATGGATGGATGAATCGCTGTTTGTTTTCCCCTGTGCGCCTGGGATTTGTGTGGCATTTTGTCAGAGAGGACAGGGGCAAATCTTAAAGGAAAATACCACAAATAGAAGTTGTTAAACACACAATACTGTAGTGGTTGCATACAATCTATATGAGCTGCTTTGATATGATGTGAGGAGAAGTAAACTGTGTCCAAGCTGCTCCCAAAACAGCTCAAGCTTGCTGCTTCCAAATAAAACCAGAGTCACATATGGGATCAATCCTTCCCAGCCACAAAGAATGTTTACTGGAGATCACTAATTACTGCAACGTCTTGTCTATGTTAAGAAAAAAGGCTTTCTGTCTTTAGATTCTGTTAAAAACATTCTACATGGTATCATATGCTTTCAGTCGTAACTGAGAGAGCAGCCTTTCAAATGTGTGTTTCCAGCACGAGCCCGTGTTAAATCGAGTAAAGTTTTCCACTGAGCTGGCCCGTCTGACACACTCCCTAAAGATCCACACAGTGGAAGCTGTAAGGGACTTCGCTCTCTCTCTCAAATAGTTTTCCAGCTGCTGTTATGGGTAATCTCTGTCGTCATGGCAACGAAGGAGGAAGCAAAAAAGCAGTCGGTGTTTTCTTTGCTAATTCGATTTCAGACAGGAATCAGAGGATTGAAGGACAGAGTTCCCCTTTGTATATGCAGCATGTGATCATAAGATTTGAGAGTAACATTCCTATAGGGCGTTCGATGTGTAACATCATGGACAAAACATCTCATAACTTCCTGCTTGTTCTATGGATGTGAAATGACACATGCTTGATGTTTGCTTTCCAGCTGTTTTTTTCTCAGATTATTTAAAGAAGCAAAGAACATTTAAACTGGTCAAAATGACTAAATCAAGAAGTTTACAGCTATATTAGCAGCTCTGTGAGGATGTAGAGTCTAATTATAGCTGTGCTTTTAGCATACTAATGTGCTAACAATGACAATGCTAACAAGCTGATGTTTAGCAGGTAATCTTGGTGTTTTAGAATGCAAATATTTTTAAAAACTTACAACCAAGCACTCCTGAGACTGATGGGAAAGCCATTAGTTTTGTTGGAGTTTACCCATAAACCAAAGTATTGGCCACAATGCAATTCAGCAGTTCATCCAATCCATGAGATTTCCAATAAAAAAAACAAACATCATCCTTATGGCCGCACTAGAGGAAATGTCAGAGGATCTTCCTCATCCTCTGGGACTTATGAATAGTTTTAACAAATTTCAAAGCTGTCCCATCCAATACCTATGTCTAGTCTGGTGACTAAGAATTTCTGCACAAGCTTTCATGGCAATCTTTTTAGTAGTTAAGATATTCTGGACAGAGTTAGTTTACTGATCAGCAGACTGACTTTTATTCCTCATCCCCGGAGCCATGTCACCAGCCTGGTTAAAATTAATACATTTCAAAGTATCTGGACATGCAAAAAATAGATAATAGGTAAAACTTCACTGTCATCTCCTCCTTTGCATCTGGGTTCTTGCTTCTGTGCCACGGCGTTTTAGCTCTCCTAAATTTAACATAAAAACTATGATTCATAAAGTAGAAGAATTCAGTTTAATGTTCCAGCAACAAAGCTGCAGATTTGCGTGGTTCTTATTTTGATAATATAAACACAACAAAAGAGGTGGCTACCTAAATATTATCATTTCCATCAAATATTAACTTTTTTTAATCACCAAAAAAGCCCCAAACAGAATTGTTAGTTGTGTTTAAAAACAATCATAAAACAAGGCCACAGTTCTTGAGAGGATATAGCTGGGAAATTCTTCCACGTCTGAACCTTAATATTGTTTCATTTCCTGTCTTATAAATCACAGTGTCATACATCAGAAAATATTTCATCTACTTTCACCGGCCTTGTTTGTTAAATATTTCTGGATCACAATCTGGTCTATAAGTAAGGCAACAGCATTAATCAGGGAAATGTGATGTACGACTTTCGCAACCAAGTACAAGATTGAGTAACAAGATGAGCCGTGTCATCATCCTCATCCCACAAATCTGTGAAAGGAAATTAATTATAACATGGGGAGGGATTCTGAAACCCAGCCAAGGATGCTCTAGTCTCGTGAACCTGAATGTGACAAAAACCACTCCCTTCCCTATGTGGTTGGGTGATAAATTTGTAGCTTATTTGGTTTGATAGGTGAGGATTTCATCATACGAGGGCACGTGGAAAAACATAAAGTTGCTTGTGCATAACTACACATCTGGTGAGAAGCACTGCTGTCTTTTGTTCCACTGGCAGAGGGCTTTGACATCCCGACAAATGGATGAAATGAGTCTACTTCCGATAATAACTCCATACAATGTGTGTGTAATGGTTGTATGTGGGGACTTAATCAGCTGAGGTGGGATGTTCCCCTGTGACTCAGCCTGCTGTGGTCATCCTGCTGCATGTGTACATGGAAAACAGACGGAGGAATTGTCTGTCAAAGCGTGTTTTACAGGTTCTGTTAACAAAACACACAGAATGAAGCTGTTATTGTCGTCCATTACCTTTGGAACATGTCAAGGCCAGTATCTCTGCTAGTCAGGGTTTGATAGCATACCACAGTATTTACCTGATGACTTAATCCCTTTCATCTCTAAATGCTTCTGTCAGGACGCATTCAAGCAGAAAACTGGGATTTTTTTTTTTTTTTTTTAACAACTTTGCAAGTAAAAACTCTATCTTCAGACACACCCATGTCATTTTATAGGACGCAGGATGAGAGTCACATCCTACCTGAGGCTGTAGTTTGATGATGTCCTAATCTCTCTTAACATTATTGTTTAGGGGCTGTAGGAAAATGAGGGTACATACCAAGTTTATACAGTCACCTACTCCCTGGAGAGCCCCTGTGTCAGCCTCTTTCCTCGCTGAGTACAGCCAAAAGAAAAACTCTCCACCCTGTCTCCTCCCAGTAAAATCTTTCCAGTTTTTTTTTTGTGACTCAAGTGGTTGGTAACCTGATATGCAGCTATGTAACTAAATGCAGTTGTGCAGTACATGTTTATAGTTCAGTGTTAGAAACCTTACATCCTCTGCTGCTTAATGTCAGGAACAGATCATCCTAACATTGTGATCTAATGCTAATGCTTTTGCATATTCTTCCAAAGTTAACTTCAGTAGTATTTCATGTTTAAAGAAATGCTTTCTAGACAGATTTCCTTTCAAGTTTAAATTACACATTAGCATTTTCCTCACATTTTTCTGTCTTTCATGTCATTTTCCATCCAAGTTATTTT
Source organism: Naso thynnoides (assembly GCA_029783665.1). Taxonomy (NCBI): domain Eukaryota; kingdom Metazoa; phylum Chordata; class Actinopteri; order Acanthuriformes; family Acanthuridae; genus Naso; species Naso thynnoides. Next base: position 14,872,160 of record JAQLOL010000014.1, on the reverse strand, counting down.
TTCCCATCCATCTAAGCTTTGAATTTTTTATTGCCAAGTTGTTTTTGAATAATAATAAACACAGTACGAAAAATTCAAAGAAAGATCAAAACAAGTGCAAATTTGCCATAGCTGTGGCCAGCTGCTAAAAATGTTAGTCGTCTTAAACATCACATGCCATCAAAGTTATAGACACATCATCAATGAAAAATTTCTGTCTGGACTGATGCATCCCACAAGAGTCCACAGCCTATGAGAAATGTTTGATGAGGTATAGAAGGGGCTGAGTTATATTGTAGGCGCGGGGCAAGCCATGACCAATGAAAGTGTGTGTGTATGTTTCTACAAAGTCTGTCAGTATGTCATGAATCTGTTAAAAAAGTTATTTGCCTTTTTGTCACAGGCCACTCCCACTGCCACACCCCCTTTTGCCAGTTGTTGTTCAAACAGTTAATCACCTGTAATTTTGGCTCATCTTGTGCAAGTTGGTGATCCATTTGGAAGTTATTCACCCTTTTGCAATAGGCCACTCCCACAGTCACACTTTCTTTTTAGCCAGTTAGCATGAAAACAAAGACACACTTTTAGATTCACACACCAACTAACCAACTGACCGACCGTACGACAGACCTATATAGCTGCTGGTCGCAGTTAAAAACAAGTACTCCAAGTGAGGAAACATAAAAAAGGGAAATTAAGTCTATAACAAAAGTAAAGCTATTATAAAACTATCATGGAAGATATGTACAGTTTGTACAGGAATGTGAAGCAAATTTACTAGGAAATGTGTGAAAGTTCATACAAATCAGTGCAGAAATATCTAAAATGTTCAAGATAATTATCCAGATTATCCAGTTAATGAATGCATAGAGTCTGATTACACAGGAGGGGGTGGTCAGAGATTCTGGACCTACACAGGAGGGGGTGGTCAGAGATTCTGGACCTACACAGGAGGGGGTGGTCAGAGATTCTGGACTTACACAGGAGGGGATGGTCAGAGATTCTGGACCTGCAGTGTCATTAATCTAAGCTGTGAGTTTCCATCCTGGGAAAATTCTTCATTTCCAGAGCGCTGCCAAAGTAATATGACTCAGTCCAACCAAAGAATGCAACAATTTACATGATGTACTGCATCAAATCCTTTGCAACATTATGTTCATTTGGACACAATACAGTGAACATTCTTCTGTCCAGACACAGTGAACATGCTCAGTAACTAGGTTTGTAAGTTCACTGCGCTAAAAGTAATGCAGCTTAACAAAACAGTCCTGCAGTAAATATTTACAAAGGCTAAAATGCTCAGATATGGTTGATTTGGGAGAAGTGTCAGAGCAACACCACCCTCATGAACAGAGGATTTATTGCAGGACTGATGTATTAGACACTCAGTGAACTTTTCTCTGTGTACCTAATGACTGGCAAATGAGTGTAAATGTTTCATATGATTTCAATATTTAAGATTTGAAAAATTAATTTTTCTTTTTAGGGGTCATAATGTGTTGCAACTTTTATACGTACTCATGCCTTTTTTGTTCTTTTTTAAATTTAGACATCTAGTACGTCCAGTATTTTACGTCACACCCTAAGACAGTAGTATTGCATATAAACAGGCAGTTGTACATTAAGCATATAAGATGACTCATTAAGTTACAGAAGATATATTTTCTATAAAACAAAAGACTTTGCATTATCATGACTGGTTTTACAAGTGAATAGTGTTTAAATGTTTATGTATTTTCTGTTACATTACGTCTTTTATTTTCTTCTTCTTCTTCTTCAGAATGTTGAGGTTTTTATTAGACTACAGCTCACTACATCTCAGCAATGTGACATTTGTACTCATGTCTGAGTATAAACAAGCAACACAAAGGGAGAGTTGATCAATAAGTTTGTGGTATAAGGTAAAAGAGGATAAGGTATGCAGCTCTTGTTAGACACACGTGTAGTTCAGGATTGATTATGTAGAATGTTGAACTTTGGTGACATTTCTGTTTGGGGTGATTGGAAGTTGCAAGTCAGCACTGTCTGAGAAAATAGACAATAAGGACTTTGTGCAGTCATTTTCCTCTTACAACTCATCCAAACTGCTTTGGAGGCATTTTTCAATTAAAAGAGCATAAAAATTGTTAAAGATACAGAGTCCAGTATGTCTTGGAAGTCAGATCTTTCAGACAAATACAAATTGTCCTTGAAATATTCAAGGAGGAGGTGAGAGGAGGGTGTGAGTGTTACATGTTAAGGCTAAAGCCACACATCTCTCCCAGCAACTCTGGTACAACTTTATCTGCATCAGCCTTTCCTGAGCAGCCGTTTGATTAATTGGATTCTGGTTAGTCATTAAAATGTTAATGATTACTTCATTTCACAGGAAACGATATCAAAGTTAAAATGAAAATGTTGCTGAAAATAGAAAAACCTCCACTGTTTACTCAGTGTACGATACAACTTTTGTTTTTAGGAAGTTCCTGTGGTTTTTAGCAAAGGCTGATGAGAGACCAATAGATAAATAAATAATGTTAATTCCAGGTCATAATACTGTAGAGTTTAATCAGATGACTGTGTTTATTGTCCTTTTCAGGTATTTGACCTGTGGAGAAATTGTAGACTGTCTTGCTTGAAAGCCTCCAAAATAATCCTGGTTCTGTTGATCAGAGCTGGCAGCTTTTAAATGTAAAGAAACGGAAGAATTAGTTCATTAGTCTTAGCAGAAAGTGCCAGGTGATCTGAACTCCCTGTGAATCATCGGTTGCTCACCTCCGTGCGTTGCCAATTGTATGCTGGCTCATGGGGTGCGTTTATTTGTCCGAGCAGGCAGGGTTTGTTAGCTCTAGGAGGTGACCTGCTGTATGCCCTTTTTGTGAATGTGACTCCACTGAGCACATATGCAGCATTTCATTTTTGTGTGGTCTGTAACTTGATTACTGACAGGTTGGTGAGTTGAATGACTCAGTGGAGTAGCAGCATGGGTTTTGTCTTATAAATTTTCTGTACTGAATGTTTTCCTGCTGCGTTTTTCCTTGAACAGATTCCTTGGGTCAGCCAAAATCTCTTTGAGAGACCTTTCCTCTGGTCAAGTGAGATCACTGCCATCCAGAAACGTTCCTCTGGTGAACGAAAGTGGACAGAATATTGGAGTATGTTTTTTTTTCCTTATGGATTAAATAATAAAAGAATTAGGAGGTCTGTCTTTTTTCTTTTTTTTTTTTTAAAGAAATTGGTGAAATAACAGAGCAAGTTACCATTTTCTTGCAGGCAATAATCAACCTTATGATCGGCTATGACCCTCCAGCCAGTGCTATCCCAAACCCAAATGACCCCCAAGCAGGAGATGCCACAGCAGATGCAGGTAATTTTTTGTGCATTTCCCTATTTAGCTGTTGTTTAGGGCATGTTTGATCAGATCATCTTGTTTTTCTTCCAATGAGGTGGCGGAGGTGATGGTGGTGGGGATGAGGGTGATGAGACTCTACCAGATGGAGGCCAAAGTGGCTCTGCAGGCATCCCCTCATCCTCTGGTCAGCCTGCTAGACTCCGCCAGCGGCTTGCCAGGGCACAAAATCGTCACCGACTAGTCAATAAACCTCAGGACTTCCAGGTCAGTTCGATAGTGTTTTTGCTAAGTAGCTTCATAATTAATAACAAAGGCTAATAACCACTGCACTAGTCAAAATCTTTTAAATGCAAGTAGCAATAAAATATGCACTTAAAGCCACTGTGTGAGGCATGTGCTCTGTTATAAAAGTAACTTAAATTATTATAAAATAGTTTGTGTTGCTTTTAGCTCATCCATCTCTTTATTCATGAACTAAGGGACTAGCTGCATGCTTTACATATATTTCCGTAATAACCTTGTAATGAATGCTTGTGATGGAGGGTGAAAAGGTCCCAAGCAAAAATGGTCTTTATTTGATATGTTTAAAATGGTCTGGATGCTTAAAATTCAGCAAATAGAAAAGTTTTTTTTTTTCCTTTGTCTTTCAGATTCGTGTCCGGATCATCGAGGCCCGTCAGTTGTCTGGCAACAACATCAAGCCAGTGGTGAAGGTTAATGTGAGCGGACAGACCCACAGGACGAGGATCAAGAGGGGAAACAACCCCTTCTTCGATGAGGTACTTAACGCCGACCCCGTGAGACAGTAGATGACACAGAAAAGACTTTGGCTTCAGGGCATCTAAACTACAAGCCAGTGCTCTGTTATCAGCTGTCAGTGTTTTCTGTATCTGTACTGAAACTTTTTGATTTTTTTGTTGTTGTATTTTTGCAGATGTTCTTCTACAACATCCACATGCTACCATCGGATTTGTTTGATAAGCACATCAGCTTCCGGGTTGGTGCACTGTTCATTTTGAGGTCCTATCCTCCGTCAGTATTTATTAATGTCTTAACTGTGAGTTGTTCCTCTCTGCTTTGCAGGTGTATAACTCCTATTCACTGAGGGCTGACAGTCTGATGGGAGAATTCAAGGTACCTGCCGTCAGTTTGTCTTTACATTTATGTAAATTAGAATGGTGAATGAATACCTTTACTATGATTCTGGCTGATCTTTTGTTCTCTCACTCAGCTGGACGTTGGTTATGTCTACGATGAACCGGGTAAGCCTGGCGCTGACCACAGATTTGTGTGTCATTTGCATTTTCTCAGAGGATGCTGTTGCTTGGCTTGTAGATATTAGACTGTGGCAGAATTATTTTTGTATGTGTTATTTTTAGTTAACCTTTTGTCCGTTCGTCTAAGTTATTCTTTTTAGGCTTGTTGTACCTTTAATGTAATATGTAATCTACATAACATTTTCTAAAAAGTCAATTAAAAATCATTTTTGTGTTTATTGTTAAAGCACCATATTATTATTATTATTATTATTATTATTATTATTATTATTATTATTATTATTATTATTAATTAATAACAACAAGTCATATGACTACTTGTCTGTAAATGATGTTGTTCATCAGAATGAACTCACAGATAATTTGATAATCAATCTCTACAATTCCTGTCCATCCTACAGAGTTTTGTAACATCTTTTAGTGCATTGTTTTGATTATTCTGCAAAGAAACTTTAAGTTTACTCTTGCTGCTCTTTCAGTGGCCGCAGCAGACAACTGTTTTCAGTTCAAAAGCTACAAAATCATGAAAAATTCTGTACCATTAGCCCCAAACAGCAAACAGACAAAGTTAGCAACTAGCTTGCAAACATAGCATTTGAGCTATCAGCTAAAAAAAAAAAAGGACAAAAAAGGACATGTTTTTCTCAGAATTTGGAGACGATAACAGAGCTAAAAAGAGAATGAATTATCGACTTGCATTCGTGGTTATGAACACAACACTAAATTTTTTTTTAAAAGTGTTTCCTTACAGTGTGTAAATTAGCAACTGTCAGCTAACAAATTTAACTTTAAGGGCGATTTGTGTTGTTTATGCTGCCTTTAATTAATTGGCCAAAAACCCAGTTATTTCTGAACAAAAACTTTGTCCAAAAATAATTATTTTATTCATTCATGACTGTCCATGAACAAATAGTTAGCTTCTCAGAATTGCTAGAGAATTTTAAAAAATCTTTCCACAATTTTTTGGTTTTACTTTTTTTTTCAGTTCTAACATTGATTTTTAAAACTTGATTTGATTTCACTCAATCAAAATGAGTTTGAGAGGGAATATTATGTGTAACCTCAGAGCACTGAGTAACTGTAACTATGTCCTCTATGTTGCAGAGCTGTCAACTCTCACGTAATGAGCGTGAAAAAAACACTTAAAAAAAAAGTCCCACTGTATTTAAATTTAGGCTATAGTGTAGTGCCTTTTATATACATTTACACTTAGGCAAACGTATCAGTCACGTATAGTAGCCTAGTGCTTACCTAGCGGGGTGCGACCAGGTTGCAAAGCCAGTAGTTACCCCAATAAAAACATGTGCCCCCACCACTCCATTCCCAGCAAAAGTAATTGGTGGGCCCCACATTTTGTCAGATTTAATTTTTGCCCTGCCAAAATGTGTATCCCCTCTCTATTAAGTGCACAGTGTCTGCCTGACCATCAGTGGCTTTATTTTATACATACTTAACATAATTCCCAGCAACCTCGGAGAATACAGAAAGTTTCTTTTTTCCTAGGCAAAATTATTGGTGGGAAACATTTTTATTAGGGGTAACTACCTCGGCAAAGTTTATTTTTTCAAAGTCATAGTTTTTGTGGGGGACAGATTTTTTTATCAAGGGTTAACGACCTTGGCACAACACTGGACTTTCGTTTTTCAGTAAGCAAGTTATGAGTAACCAGTTTGAATAATGTAGAATGAATAACTACTTGCTTCCCACCCTGTTTCTCGATGTTTCCATGACAACTTTACACAGTCTTTTCGCACAGGTCGGTATAAGTCACTTATTGAGTTATTTTACAAGTAGTTGGATGAGTGTCCAACGCAGGGCTTCTCAAAGTGTCCTTCAAACCCATCCTCATGTTGTATTTATACATGCATGTAATATTGCAGCACACTGTGTCATGCGGAAGTGGCTCCTGTTGAATGACCCCGATGACTCCAGCTCTGGGGCCAAAGGCTACCTCAAAGTCAGCCTCTTTGTCGTGGGGACTGGAGATGAGCCTCCGGTACGATCAACAGACCACAGCTCTCTCACTGGAACCGACTATTTGCTCTTTCTTCATGTAAATATAGTAGTTAGGCTCTCGCTCTCTCTCAGGGACTCTCTTGTTGGCATTCTGTAGGTGGAGAAGAGGGAGTCAAATGACGATCAAGATGACATAGAGAGCAACCTGCTGCTGCCAGCTGGTGTGACTCTCCGATGGGCCACCCTGTCCCTGAAGGTGTTCAGAGCTGAGGACATTCCCCAGAGTAAGATGAGCTTTATGCGTTATATTTGTGACAAATTAAATAATCACATTAACTTTACAACATGTACAAAAAACAGTAAGCTGATGGCAGTTTTCATTTAAGAGTTGCTGCAACTGGTAAAAGAAGAGTATCAAATAAATTTTGGCTAACTAATTCTTCCAATGTCATCTTTTTTCAGTGGATGATGCATTCATCCAGACAATGAAAGATATTTTTGGAGGAGATGGGGACAAGAAGAACCTGGTGGATCCCTTCTTAGAGGCTCGCTTTGCTGGCAAAAAGGTTTCCGATTATTTATGACCTTTTAGCTGTGTTTTCAAGTGTAAGCTTGCTGGATTTAATATAATTCTGTGTCACAGATGAAATGCTGATGCGGACTTTTGTGTCTTTCCAGCTGTGTACTCAAATCATTGAGAAGAACGCAAACCCAGAGTGGAACCAAGTGCTGAACCTACAAGTGAAGGTAAGAGGTCCTCAGGAGGAAAAGCTGTATTCTGCCACAAAAGTTAAGAGAGCAATAGACAACATTAATGATTTTTTTAAACTTTTGTTTTAACCAGTTTCTTGTTTTCTCCGCAGTTTCCCTCCATGTGTGAGCGAGTCAAACTGACTGTCTTTGATTGGTAAGTCATGTTCAGGAGTTTAAGCTTGTTCATGCTCAAGAACAGGAAGTGCTATTTTTGTTAGAGTTTTCTTACAATTACTATGGTTGAGAGGGTGGACCACAACGTCTCTGCTGTGTGTGTGTGTGTGTGTGTGTGTGTTTCCATGCCCCATCACCAGCCACATGAGTATAATGTAGCCTGCTATGACTCAGGCTGTGCAAATCCCTCCCTTCCCCCTGGTAACACGCTCTGGGATCCTGTTGGCACCGTCTCTCTCATTTTTCGTTATTGTGTGTTTCTGAGCGGACAGGCGGTCAGGTCCAGGAAGACTGAAGGGAAATGAGTGCAAAAGGAAAGGTTA
>JAQLOL010000014.1:14844094-14864329 GCA_029783665.1 Naso thynnoides | reverse complement strand
CACTCAGATCCAAGCCCTGAAGTATGTCGTATTGAGAGACATTGTTATTCCATTTCATGTACTTCCTCCATAAAGCAGAGCATAACAACACACCATTATAGTGACATTTGCATGTTATTTATCGGCTATAACTCATAAAAGTCAGTGCTATGCATTCATGCAGTATGAATTCTAAAGGTGATGCGTGTGATTTCAGGGATCGTTTGACAGGAAATGATGCTATTGGCACCACATACCTGAACCTGGCCAAAATCGCCTCTTCTGGTGGAGAGATCGAAGGTATCATATTTGGATTTTTGAAAGTATGGAAATAAAGTGCTTCTTAAGTCTTTATCTAAAGATATTTATTTGCTGTGTTTAAAAAAATACATTTTACAGTTAGAGCTGTAACTATAAAGTATTATAAAGTTGTAACTCCAGTGTGTCTGTTTGTGTTCACTTCTAAACGGGACTTTAATTTTCCTTTTTCTCCTGCAATAGAGGAACATGCGGGAAATGGGGAAATACCATCATTTGAAGGTTCAACTGTGCTCTTTTTTTGCCCCGTGTTGCATGCGATGTGTCGCATTTAGCCTGTTGTGCATGCTAACTCACTCAATAAGTCTCAGTGTGTGTGCACATTCCTGATGAAGCTGTGCTGTAGTGTGTTTTATACATTTGTGTTAGGAGTTAAATGTTAAACCGTTTTTGTTGTTGTCATAGTAGTTTCTGCTATTTGTTTACCCAGCATTCCCTGTTTCCCACCCCAGTCTGTCCATCGCCACCGCCTCAAATACAGCAACACTGACATACTAACACTGAAGCTTTGCTTAGCTTGGCCTGAGTCTAATCTTTAAGAGATTAAAATGCTTTCATCTCTCCTCAGCAAACACGGGGCAGTCTGAAGTGGGTTTCCTGCCAGTATTCGGGCCCTGCTATGTCAACCTATACGGCAGCCCCAGAGAATTCACAGGCCTGCCAGACCCCTACGAAGATCTCAATTTTGGCAAGGTAGAGAACCTTATCAGTAACTTAAAAGTTTTGATTGTTCTCTTCCCATTGTTTTTTAAACATTTCATATTCATATAATGTTTTGTAGGGAGAAGGAGTGGCCTACAGAGGCAGGGTCATGGTCGCACTGTCCACTAAGCTAGAGGGAAAAGCAGACAAAACAGTGGACAGTATCCACAGTGACGACATCCTGGTGGCGCAGGTATTGTCACTATTTATCCACTAAGTAATGCCTGATGAGTGCAACTCGGTTTGACAGCAGTTCAGTGTCACCTGTCCAAGATCTTGACATTCTCCTTAGCACAAAATCTGTGTTTACCTGCTTAAACATTGTTTTTGTTTTGTGCTGGTGTCTGTCTTAGAGAGGATTCTCTGTAAAAATGAGATTTTTACCTCAGTGGGACTTTTTCTGGTTAAATAAAGGTTAAAATAAAAACCATTAAATAAAAAAGATTTGTACAATGAGTGCTAAAACTCCCTCTTCTCTTTTCTTCCATATGTTAGAAGTACCAGAGGAGGAGGAAGTACAGTCTTTGTGCAGTTTTCCACAGTGCCACCATGATACAGGAACCGGGAGAGCCGATCCAGTTTGAGGTCAGCATCGGTAACTATGGCAACAAGTTGGACACCACTTGCAAACCACTGGCCTCCACCACTCAGTATAGCTGTGCAGTGTTTGACGGTGAGTGGAGATGCAGCCATCTGATCTGTTCAGGCACTAAAGACACATTTTAAAAACGGGTTTCTTATGAAAAGAGTTTTTAATTTGTGTGAAATCTTTCCAGGTAACCACTACTACTACCTGCCCTGGTCAAACACAAAGCCAGTGGTCGTGGTTACCTCATTCTGGGAGGACATCAGCCACCGCCTGGACACTGTTAATATCATCCTCTACATTACATACCGCCTGGTAAAACTGCTTCATCCTCTGCAATCCTCCAAAACTTTAAATACATTGGAGTCAATGGTGTACTGCTTGCAGCAATTTAGTGTAACATTTTGTAATAGATTGCACAAATTGTTGGTTTGTGTGTGTACACGTGACATTGTGAAAATAAGTCACACAGGTTTAACAAACGATTGTAATTATCATCTGTTTTGTTGTTGTTACAGCAATCCAACCTGGAGGCATTTAAAACTGCCATCTTGGCAAAAGTCTCTGACAACCAACTTGTTGAGGTGTGGCTGAAGTTGCTCAATCAGCTGATTGAAGACCTGGAAAGGTAAATAGAGTTTATGGTGTTGCTGAAAATTCGGCAAGATCAGTCTTGTTGTCCGTGACACTTATTTAATGTAGTAAAATCAGATGAACCCAAGAATCAAACAAAAAGAAAGAATCTGTTTTTAATGTCACAAACATCAAACAGAAACCCTGCTAGATTACTACTTATAATTTTGGTTTGTTTAATGTTTTGGCTGAAATAAGATCCCTTCTTTGTCTCCATTCTGCTTTAGTTTTCCAACACCGGAGCTGGAGGGCCGCTCCAACCTGACATCTCTGGACATCCAACTCAAGAAGCTGCGAGACAGCGCTTTGACCACCATCAAGGACGGAGCCAGACGCATGAGAGAGGAGGCCGTAGAGATCCGTGACACCCTATCTGACATAGAGTCCTGGGCGGACAAACTGAAAGTGCTGGCTGAGGAGGTACAAACACATTCAATGGGATATCGGTTCTGAAGTTCTCCTTGGTGCATTGATTAGTCACACAATCTCAACCTGAACAAACTGATGCAGTCACGTTTGCAAAAAAGGCAGAACCTTTACCCTCATCAATGGAAAACATGTCTTTCACTAGCTAATGCACCGCCTGGCCATAGCTCTGCATTTGTTCACATGTTTTTACCATCACTGTGTGCAGCCTCAGAACAGCATGCCTGACGTGATCATCTGGATGCTGCGAGGGGAGAAGAGGGTGGCGTACAAACGCATCCCTGCTCACCAAATCCTCTACTCCACCTACAGCGAGCAGGCTTGTGGACAACACTGTGGCAAGACACAGACTGTCTTTTTACAGGTACACATCCATATTCATGAAATAAATTAAGAGAGCCTGGAAAAATTGATGATTTATTGCATTAGATTTGTCTGTCATTTAAATTATCCTTGTAACTGAGAAGCAGCGGTTTGGCACTTAGTTGTTAAAACCAAAGGCACTGCACTAGAATTAATTACTCTGAAATCATAATGATCGTGTGATTTTAATTTTTTTTTTCATTTCACATTAGTACCCAATGGACAAAGCCAAGGGCCTAAAGGTGCCAGTTCAGATTAGGGTCAACATGTGGTTGGGTCTGTCTGCACATGAGAAGAAGTTCAACTCCTTCTCTGAGGGAACCTTCAGCGTGTTTGCAGAGCTGGTATAATATTTATCTCTTGCACAGATCATTGCGGGAAAAATGTTTAAGATCAGCATTAATGTCGGCGCCATAAACTAAACACATTTTCTTCTGTACAGTACGAGAACCAGGCGCAGGTGTTTGGGAAATGGGGAACTACAGGACTGGTGGGGCGCCATAAATTCTCAGACGTGACAGGCAAACTGAAGCTGAAACAAGAGTACTTCATTCCCCCAAGAGGGTGGGAGTGGGAAGAGGACTGGTTCATCGACCCAGAGAAGGCGTGAGTCGCATGTAGATAACCAATCTCCTCCAGCATGGAAACATAGCAAGAGGAAGATCTTGAAAATTATCATTCTGGGATTAATGGAAGTTGTGACGCTGATTATTTTTGGTTGAATGTGTGTTTTCCCCACTGAATGCACACATTCTGTCGGCTGCAGGGGAAGTGGGCTACGTCTGTGCCATTACAGCTTCTGCTTACATTCCTTAGATCAGGACTTGATGACAAAACACCAGTCTGTTGCAGCGAGCTGGAGGTTATAAATGCTTTATAATCATTTAAACCAAGCACAACCACTCTCTACATGTAATCCTGACTCCAATTTTACATGCATAGCTATTTTGCTTTGGTTTTCTGTGCAACCATTATCAGCACATCTGGGAACCTTTCATGCAAAAACTACTGTTAACAGTATATCTGTGTACAGTGCACAAACAGGTGACAAAACAAAGCAAAGAAATGAAAAAAGTAGAGACACACAACAGATATGGAGTTTTTCCAAAATTTTTATGTTGGTCTTTGGCAGCATCTGCATATCGTAAGTGAACCATTGAAATATTTAAAAGGTAAAACTGCCTCACAGAAGTGGAGCTTCAAGAGGAAAACACACTTCAACAGCTTGGCTTGAATATCCTTCCTTCAAAATGACCAACAGTCAGGTTACTCCTATCATGTAAACAGTCACTGTTAAAACAAACAAACCTTTTCCTCTCCGGTGCACTAAGGTTATTTTGCAAAAGTTGCGTGCATCAATGTGATTCCACCACAGGAGGAGGCCAAATTCACAGATTTGTTTTATTTTTTTTGTTTCAGTCTGTTAACAGAGGCAGATGCTGGACACACAGAATTCATGGACGAGGTGTTTCAGAACGAGACTCGCTTCCCTGGTGGAGAGTGGAAGGCTGCATCCGAGCCCTTCACTGATGTGGTGAGAACACTGACATGCAAATAATGTGCAGGGTGGCTTTAAATATCCCACATATCATTGTGTGACACACACGACAAAAACAAAAAGTATGTATGAGTACAACCCAGACATGCTCTTTATTGATTTTGGCTGCAGTTGTTAGACATTATTTTCCCCACTTTGCTTTTCTCCAGATGCTTAAGATAGAAGAGTAACCTACTCTAACAAATGAACAAATCAAAAAATGAACTTGTGCTGAGCTGTTCTTTTGTCTTGCAAAGAATGGAGAGAAGAGCCGTCACCCTGGAGAATTTGATTGTCCTCCAGGTTGGGAGTGGGAGGACGAGTGGACTGTGGATGACAACAGAGCTGTGGACGATCAAGGTGCAGACATTTAGCTCATCAGCTAATACCTGTTTTCAACTGTTTGTAGGCATAACTAGTTACCAAAAAAGGAGTGTAGTGATTGATGAGTGTTTCTTATTTAAGGATTCTGACTCACTCTCGCTAGGTCATGAAAATACTAAATTAAACACACATGGTGTGATCTAAACCATATTTTTGTATCAAAACAAAAATGAAAGTCATTGAATTTGTTTTTTCCTATTGTTTTTTGCGTATCTGTCTTGAACATGTGTTTGCACTCTACAGGCTGGGAGTATGGAGTCACTATTCCCCCAGATGACAAGCCTCGGTCCTGGGTCCCTGCAGAGAAGGTGTACCATGTCCACCGCAGGAGAAGGCTGGTTCGACCTCGCAAGCGGGCCACACTCCCAGCAGGAGCAGCCGTGGAGGTCAGCAGAGAACAAAAAGGCGTTATGTTACATTATGTAATGTTACAAAAATAGAGACTGATATTCAGGTTTCTCTTGATAACAGTTTTATAATAACGCATACTATCCCTCACTATTGATGATTGTATCACTCTGATTTTCATTTTTGCACAGAGGCGGGATGGAGGCGACCCCGAAGGCTGGGAATTCTCCTCCCTGATTGGCTGGAAGTTCCACAGGAAGGAGCGTTCATCGGACACGTTTCGCCGAAGACGCTGGAGGCGGAAGATGGCGCCAGAGGACCGACTTGGCGCATCTGCTATCTTCCAACTGGAGGGGGCGCTGGTGAGTACAGCAAAAGGAAAACAAATGCATTTTTCTTATTCTGTTTTCATAAAATAATACTTTGATTGTAGCTTAAACAGTGTTTGTGAGAGAAGGAGGGCTGGGCCGAAAGCATGAACCGGAACTGAACTCACTGAGTCACCAATATTTTCAAATATTTACACATGAATTAAATAAATCCACTGTGCCATGATGTGTTTTTATTTGGCAGTGGATGTGACACCTGAGCAGGTAAAATTTCTGAGATGTCTGCTTTGGTTTACTCTGCAGGGTGTTGACACGGAGGAGAAAGAGAAAAGCTCCAAGGCCGATACAACAAAGATGTTTGGTGCCAACACACCCACGGTGTCCTGCTCCTTTGACAGTGAGTGATGCGTAACACATATGAGGATCAAGCACATAAAAACAAAAATTACACAGACTACTGAATAATGTTTCTTCACCCCCAGGATCACATATGTACCATCTGCGTGTCTATGTCTATCAAGCACGGAACTTAACATCAATGGACAAAGACAGCTTCTCTGGTAAAATTTAACTTGCTGGTCAAATATATTATTCATTACTAGGTTCACATATTAATATTAAGACTGCAGATGGATCCCAAGTGCTATATTTCAAATGAATTAGGGCTAAAATGAATGGTCCATGAAACTATGACCATCACACCACCTGTTTTGTTTTCCTTTACAGATCCATATACACACATCTCCTTCTTGCATATTAGCAAGACAACAGAAAAGCTGCGAGCAACGCTGAACCCAACTTGGGACCAAACTTTGATTTTCAATGATGTGGAGATTTATGGAGACCCCCAGAACATTGCTCAGCGCCCCCCTGATGTTGTTATGGAGTTCTACGACAATGACCAAGTGGTAGGTTGTGACAGATACACACTGAGAAAGCATTTCTCTATGTAGTTACAGTACTTTAAGAGGCCCCTTTACAATACATCTGACTGTAGATTATTGGTAGATTATTGCAGATTATTGTGATAGGAAATGACAAAACGACTTATACAATTTACTTAAAGGGAAATTATTTTAAGTGAAAGTGTCAACCTCTGCTGGCCTTGAAATCCAAATTTGACTTTAATAGCATTAACTGTCTTAAGAAAACACTTGTTGTCTTTACTTTTCGTTGTTTTCCTCTTCTTCAGAGTAATTTCCATCTAAGTTTAAAAAACCCTTTAAAATTGAAACATTTTCTGCAATTAATTTGCCTCAAATGACAGCATCAGCTGAAGATGTAAACATATAACTGACACGTCATCCTGTGCCCAGGGGAAGGATGAGCTGCTGGGCCGCAGTGTTTGCGCACCGATGGTGAAGTTGAACCCAGGCATGGATCAGACACCCAAACTGCTGTGGCACCCCATAATCCAGAAAGGTCAAAAGGCCGGGGAGGTGCTGGTGGCTGCTGAACTCATCCTTAAAGACAAGGTTTGCCCTGGAAGTAAAGGAGAAAAGGCTATTTTATAGAAAAAATATGTACTCGTTTATCTTACAATCCTCTCAAATTGGAAGGCATGACCTACCTAGATATGCATCATTCAGTTAGTCTTCTGGATAAATTAAATGTAAACTTAAATCCACAATGTGTAAAATGTAAAATGTATATAATCCACACTCTTCTGTCTTTGCAGTCGGGCGAGACAGATCTTCCCCTGGTTCCCCCAAAGAGAGCAGAGAACCTCTACATGGTTCCTCAGGGCATCCGGCCCGTGGTGCAGCTCACTGCTGTGGAGGTAATGCACAACCTCAGGACACTGTCACCCTGAAATCACACGCACGCACGCACGCACGCACGCACGCACGCACGCACGCACGCACGCACGCACATACACATACACACACACACACACATATTGTTTCTAAACCCCTCCTCTATGTGCGTGTGTGCAACAAGATTCTAGCATGGGGCCTGAGGAACATGAAGTCGTTCCAACTGGCTTCGGTGTCCTCGCCCAGCTTGGTGGTGGAGTGTGGTGGGCAGAGGGTGGAGTCAGCCGTCATCAAGAACATGAAAAAGAGCCCAAACTTCCCCAGCTCTGTCCTCTTCATCAAAGTGGTAATAGCAGGTTTACATAAGCCAGAAGTTGTGAAAAGAAGTTTTTCCGCTGCAGTAGAAACAATTCACAGCAAAATAAATTCTCATTACTTTCCACTTTCTTGATCTGATATCTCCTCGACACCCTCCACTCAGCTCCTTCCAAAGGATGAGATGTACACGCCTCCCATTGTGCTGAAGGTGATCGACCACCGTCCATTTGGCAGAAAGCCTGTGGTGGGTCAGTGCACCATCACGAGTCTGGAGGAGTTCAGATGTGACCCATATGTCGTCACTGCAGAGGGAGCCATGGCTTCCAAAAGTAAGGAGGCAAATATGATAATATTTTCATACAACTAACACAGAGATGCCAAAACCTTGTTCTAACATTGTTGTCACACTACTTACAGTGGCTCTGATGATGGCTTCTCCTGCTAAACATGTCTCCATTAACATGGAAGAAACAAGACCACTGCTAGAGGCTCAGGTAAACTCAACCTCCATATCAAAAAAAAAAAAACCCTTTCATCATGTGATTCATAAATATTATTCTTTCTCAAACACATCAAGTGGCCTCTTGTCACTAAGGAGTGCAGAATTTGACTCTCTAGTCAAATTTGACAAGCTGATTTACTCTGGCTTACAGTTCATGTACAGCATGTCAGCTGCTGTCAACAAAATGGCTTCATCTACCTCCCACTTTGTATGTATGGTTACTTATTACAGCTTTCTAATTCACAAGGCTGGGCACCAATGACACCGAAAGGCTGAGATCACCTAATCCACAGTGCAAGCTTGACAAAGGCCTGATAATGATGTTACAATGCTGCTAATCTGTGTGGGAATATCAGAATAATATTACAATTACTGTAATTGCACTTAAGTTAATTGGCACTGATTTAATGAGCACATATGATTAATTCGATTTTATTATTTTCACAGCAGGGGCGTAACAGGTAAATGGGCCCTGGAGCAAAAATAGGCCTCCTTGTATCTAAAATCACAAGCTGATTTTGCCATCAGTAGGCTACATTACTGCCAAAGTTTTGCAGGAAACACAATTACAAATATATTTGCAGCAAAAGACAGACATTTTGGGAAATGTGCTTATTTTATTTTCCTGCCACCAGTGCCAAAAGTTAGATGTAAAATTGATACTACTCTATCTGTATGCTAAATATGAAGCTACTGCTAACAGTCAGTTAGCTTAGCATAAAGACATAAAATAGTAGGAAATGGCTAGCTTGCATCTGTTCAAAGGTAGCAAAATCTGCCTACCAGCACTCATAGAGCTCACTAGTTTAATTGCTCACTCACTTCTCATTTATTTTTTACTGTTAAAGAAGTGTAAAAAATAACATGTTTAGTTATTATGGGGGTAATGTACCAGTCTATTTGTGAGCCAGGCACAGTCACTTCCTGGAGTCTCTGTTGGATAACTGGTTGAATTTACTCAAACAAACAAGACTTTATGTGTTAATTAGTGAGCATTAGAGATGCTTACAACCTGATTTTTCTTTCCATTTGGACAGAGACGGGCTGTGTTTTGTCTTGTTTCCATTCTTTATGCTAAGCTAACAGCTGCAGGCAGTGGCTTCATATTTAGCACACAGGTGTGACAGCTGTATCAAATATGTCATTTGACATCAGGCTAGGAAAAAAACAAGCACAAAATCTCAACCTATTCATTTTAAAATATAACAAAGATCAAAAACATCACTTTGGTCTAGAATTAAACTCAAGTCTCACATGTGTAAAGCAAGAAGTACCACCTATTAATCGGTGCAATGTTGTAAGAGAAAGGAGAGCTCTTATTTGTCTGATAAACATTGGTTGTAATTCAAAGCCATGTCTCACTAAGACAGGCATGGATACCAACTATGTTTCCATAGTTTAAGTGAAGAGACAGGTGGTGTTAGTGGGCCCCCTAGAGGCCCAGGGCCTTAATGCAGTCGCACACTCTGCACATTCCCTTTGTTACGCCCTTGTTTTCAGATTTGCAGTCAATCTTGAAATTGTATCTAGGATCTCCTTACCCATCTCTAATTCACCATCATTCACTATCAAACTTTCATGTCATTCACTCTTCATGTAGCCTACTGTATGTATTGTATGTGTGTTTTTTGTTGCTGTTATATGTGTATGTACTTGTGACTTCTTTGTGTTTTGTCTCACACCCCAACATCTTTCAACAAAGTATGTAGAGAAGGTGAGAGTAAACAAAGAGAGTGATTTCAAATTCTTAGACCAAATTCAAAGATCATATTTGTGACTATTAAAATTATGCAATTCAATCTTAAGGAAAAGGAGACAGTTGATTGGTGGAGTAAATTCTACGCTTCAACTGGAGATCAGGAGAGATGCGGCCCCTACCTCAAAAAAGGGTATGACACCCTAAAGGTACGTGAGCCTTTTCATTACAAGTTGTTGTATATCTCATGACCTGCATAAATAACGATGCTTCTTTCCTGAGGTGTAGATGACTTAAATGTGACTGTAAATTTTTTAGGTTTATGACTGCGAACTGGAGACCGTCCCAGAATTCAAAGGGCTGACTGATTTCTGCAGCACCTTCAAACTGCAGCGAGGCAAGAATGAAAATGGGGATGAAGATCCAACTGTTGTTGGAGAGTTTAAGGTAGATTGAGACCTTTCCAAACAGTGACACTTTATTTGATACTATAAAAGTACAATCTGATTAGCATATTTTCTTGTATCTGCAGGGTTCATTTAAAGTGTACCCTCTGCCAGACGACCCAGGTGTTGCCTCTCCTCCCCGTCAGTTTAGAGAGCTGCCAGATAGTGGACCTCAGGAGTGTCTGGTCAGGATTTATGTGGTCCGTGCCATAGAACTGCAGCCTAAAGACAACAATGGCAGAGTGAGAATGAACCTGTATTCACAGCAACGAAGCAGCAGATTTGGACAAACGTTGGCACAGTCTGCACCTTTTTTTTGAACTTGTGTTCTCTTTTCTGCTCAGTGTGATCCATACATGAAGATATCACTGGGGAAGAATACAATCGACGACAGAGACAATTATATACCCAACACCACCAACCCTGTGTTTGGAAGGTACACCATTAATGCACATATTTAAGCAATTGAGGACATGGTAAGGAGAAAATTATCTTTAAAGGGTAAATCCGGCTAACCTTCTCTCTTCTCAAACATCCCCTTTATTTTGCTCAGGATGTTTGAGATGACGTGTTTCCTGCCTCAGGACAAGGACCTGAAAATCTCCGTCTATGATTATGATCTTCTAACCCGTGATGAGAAGGTTGGCGAGACAGTGATTGACCTGGAGAATCGCTTCCTGTCTCGCTACAACTCCTATTGTGGCCTTCCACAAACCTACTGCATGTAAGGAGATCAGGGCAATCTTAGTTGTTTAGGTGAAATGCATTTTAATGATGAAAGTATTACTCGTGAAATATTTACACAGGCAGGATTAATCTCATTGAGCTATCTGTTTTGGCATCTTAGTTCTGGTATCAACCAGTGGCGTGACCAGCTGAAGCCATCTCAGATTCTGGAGAATGTGGCTCGTATGAAAGGCTTGTCCAAACCAAAGACCGAGGACAATGGCACATCACTCACCTTCAATGGCAGAGAGTACACGCTGGCAGAATTTGGTAATGCCAATTACTTGAACTCTCACTAACCATCAGTCCGTCAACGTTAGATTTTAACTCTGTTAATGGTCAGACATTTGGTCAGTAGTAGAGGTTTGATGACAAAGCAAATATTTCTCAAGAAGAGTCTAAAGTCATGCTAAAAGTTCTGTGAGGCTGTGCTGAGCTAAAAACTAATGTCATCATGCAAACAAACTCACGTTGACCATGCTAACTTGATGATGACAGCTGGTTTTATGTTTACCATGTTTTTCACCACTTTAGTGTCTTAGCATGCTAATATATGCTAATCAATGATAACTGCAAAGCTGAAGCTGATTGGAAAGTGCATTAGTTTGGATATTGATGAAATACTTTCCAAAGCATGTGAAAAAAATGAATATTCTAACTAAATGAAGGGGCTTGAGGTCAAGATCTCCTAAGCAATTCTTTACTCATAGGGGAGCATGGATGTCTGTCAAATTTTATGGTAATGCATTCAATGTTTGTGAAGATGTTTCACTAAAAAGATAAATATGTTATTTACATGTTAGTGCTAAAGGAAAAATGCGGGGACCAAGGTCATTAGGATTCATCCACTGGGGACCATGAATGTCCGTAGAGTATTTCACAGCAATCCATCCAATAGTAATCACAGTTTGACTGGATAGTGATATTTCCGTTGGACCAAAGTGGTGGATAGACAGAATAACATTACCATCATTGAGACATGCAAGTGACATATCTTATTGTATTGTATTGTATTGTATAGTCTTCACATTATGGACCAGACTTTAATATTATGCTGTCACACTTTTTAATGTAATAATAGAATGCTGTTATTGTTTGAATCTTTTTGCTATGTCTCATTTGACTGACAAAATGAGTCTAATTAAGGTACAATGTTTTTACATTCCAGAGAACAACAAGGAAGTTCATCAACACTTGGGTCCGGCCCGAGAACGACTTTGTCTGCACGTGCTCAGGAAACAGGGACTGGTTCCTGAACATGTGGAGACCAGGACCCTTTACAGCACCTTCCAGCCTACCCTTTCTCAGGTTAGATGTCTCAGCTCACAGATACTGTATCTGTATGTATCCATGTCTTCTATATCCATATCCACCTCTGTTTTTTTTAATTCAGGGGAACCTTCAGATGTGGGTGGATGTTTTCCCCAAATCAATTGGCGTCCCTGGACCTCCTTTTGACATCACGCCACGTAAGCCTAAGAAGTAAGTGCCTTGCAGCTCTTCAGCTCTTCGGGTCACATCAGATGCCACTGACTTAACGACCACTATGTTTGAATGTTCAGGTACTTCCTGCGTGCTGTGATTTGGAACACCACAGATGTGACTTTAGATGAGACCAGCATCACAGGAGAGCACATGAGTGACATTTATGTCAAAGGGTAATAAATCATTTAAATGAACTCTAGTCTTTGAGTTTTATACTGTTGGCCTTGGTTACTGCAGAATTGAATTCATATTGTTGGGTGATGAATAATCACACCCATTGTTGGCATTCCCAGCTGGATGCCAGGCATGGAAGAGGACAAGCAGAAGACTGATGTCCACTACCGCTCTCTGGACGGTGATGGCAACTTTAACTGGAGGTTCGTCTTCGAATTCGACTTCCTGCCTGCTGAGCAACTCTGCCTCGTGTCCAAGAAGGTAAAGCATGTCAGAAACCTATTAACCAACTGTCTTGAAATAAAATGACTATTTCAATATTGATCAGATAGAAAATATTAAAGCCCATATTGTTGAAATTGCCCATCTAAAATATGTTATCGTGTCTTTGTTATTCAACAGGAGCACTTTTGGAGTCTTGACAAAACAGAGTTCAGGATCCCCCCCAAGCTGATTGTTCAGATATGGGATAATGACAAATTCTCACTGGACGATTATCTCGGTAAGACACTAAGTTCAAGACTCTTAAACCCAGATAACTAGGTCTATTCCAAGTGTTTGATTTCCCTAAAGAACGCCTTTACAAAGCCTGACCATTGCCGTGTAACACTGTGTGATTGCAGGCACAGTGGAGCTGGATTTACGTAACCTAGTTGCTCCTGCAAAGACCCCCGAGAAGTGTTCTCTGGCGATGATGGAAGATCCAGAACTGGGAGCTCCACAAAAGACTGAGCATGCAAAGTCCCTGTTTGCTCAGCAGTCAGTCAGAGGCTGGTGGCCATGTTCCATTGAACAGGATGGAAAGAAGGTCCTGGGTGTAAGTATGAACAGAAGGTCAATGCTGAGGTAGATGAATGCACTGTACTGTTGAGCAAAGCAATGAATAACAATCCCCTCATATTTATATGACATTTCTTGCTTGTTTTGGCATCATGAATTACCTGCAGAGGCTTTATGACCATATATTTGCTCTATCTGAATATTCTGTGTCTGATATTCTCTTTATAATTATGTTAATATCTCACTCGTTATATCATCATGTTGTGTTAACAGGGAAAAGTGGAGATGACACTGGAGATTGTGAGTGAAGCAGCTGCAGAGGAGAGACCAGCAGGAAAAGGCCGAGACGAGCCCAACATGAACCCAAAACTGGACCCTCCCAAGTAAGAACACACAATGAAACGATCATAAAACCAACCCTCATTTATATTTTGCAGATTGAAATATTCTTCTTGCCATTTCAAGCAAAAAACTGCATAGAAATATGATAAGAAATTTAGCTAACAGATATCATGAATCTTTCCTAGTCAATTTTTTAAAATGATCATTTGTTACAAATTTTCTTAAATTTCATGTTTTGATATGCAAATGATTCAATATCTAATAAGTTGAAAGAAAACAATTTCTAAAATCAAAATAGCCCCAAATCTCAAAATGAACCAGTCCATGAAAAAGCAATGCCCACCTGTCACATCTTTCCTTAATCAATAAATGGTAGGGATGTCTAAGGACAAATATAATGAAACTGTTAATACATGGACTATAATGTCTAACAAATATTCTTTCCCTGTTGTTATTCTTTTTGGTAACCATTAGACGCCCAGAAACGTCCTTCTTTTGGTTCACCAACCCATGTAAGACCATGAAGTTCATTGTGTGGCGAAGGTTCAGGTGCCTCTTCATTGGACTCATCATCCTCATCATAGTGATTCTCTTCATCGCCATCCTGCTGTACTCTCTCCCGGTAAGAACAAACAAAACAGACAGAACATCTGAAAGTATTGGTCAGATATCATTTAGTCCTGCTAGTGTAAGCTGAATTGCATGCAGTGTCTGCAGATCAGACACAAATGTTTACTGTAAGTTGCTTTTAAGGGGCGGGTGATGATGAACTGTAAGACCTAGACTAGTGAGAGCAGTGATTTGATTTTTCTCTTTTGCCTTTTCCAGAACTACATCTCAATGAAGATAGTGAAACCACTGAGTTAACTCCACAATGGAGAAGCCACAAGAATGAACCTGACTAAAGGCCACTCAGTGTATCTACAGGATCATACTAACTACTGCCAAACCATCTCAATATCTTTTTTAACTGCCTATAGTATTTTATAGAGGTCGACCTACATGGGAAGGGTGCTTGCACATTTGTTCTATATAGTCACAATTTACCATGAACACTTCGGCTAAACCGCTTCACTGTGACAAACTTGCTAGTGATAAAATTGTTTCTAAATCTTTGCTTTTATCACACACACACACACACACATACACGCACAGAGTGATGGTAAAATAGGACCCTCGACAAATTTGAATGCAGCCTAATCCAACAGCCCTGGAATTGAATCTTAAATTTTTTTCTTTGTTGATGATGTGTGCAAGAGGTAGAATGTTCAAGACTGTTTGTTAGGTTTTGTTTAGATTGCACATCACTGTTAGGTGTTTGTCATATTTAGGAAACTGAATGTAAATAAGGTAATTAACAACAACCAATGATCAGAAGTTTCACTGAGGTAGTATTTATTACTGGGCTGTTGCATTTCAACACATTACAATGTGTAAGGGTTTCTATTTCTGGTCACAAAGAGTAATCCTACCAAAACAACGGAAAAGATTTCTGTTTTTTTGTATATTGCATTTCTAAAGATCTTTTAAATTAAATATATTAAAAAACAATATTCAACAGGTGTTTCTGTCCATTTTTAGTGGAAAAATGCCTTATTAATGTGTAAAATAACAGAAAACAGCAGGGATGTGCTGCGTAGTCTGAAGCTTCATTCATCAACAATGACGTTCAAGGTCAAAATCAACTTTGATTGCATAAGTAATGGTGCATGTGGCTGGGTTTTTCTGTTGTTTAATGGGTTTTATGGGCTAAGCGGGGAGACAGGAGGGCAGAACTCACAGAACTTACATATTTCTGTCTTTATCTGGAGTTGTTTACCAGCAGGAGGAGAGCTCAGAGTTTATTTTGAAAGAGGATGTATCTTAACTTCAGCTCTGAAATGGTCCAGTGGTCAAACGTGTGCTAGTAATGCAAGACAATATGCAATGTGCCCTCGAGCCAGCCACTAAACACAGTCTCCACATGAAAACATAAATCAGAATGTTACAGAAGAATGATTTAAACGGAAATATAAGTATAGAAAAAAAAGGTCAGTGGGTTTGAAATGCCTAAAAACACTACATGAAAATTAACCATAAAAATGTGCAGCACATGTTGTACAGAAGTCCTATTTATATACATTTACACTTAAATTTCTTGGTATTTAAGGTTCATCAAAAAATATAAATGAATCTATAAGTACAGTTTTTCCATCATATAAAATGTTTATTTGTATTGATCATGGCTGGCGTCATTCTTCCTTTGAGTTGAGCTGGTTGCAGTGCTGCTGCAGCAAAGCCTCCACCTCTCCTCTTCGTGCCAGGCTGTTGGCTTTGCCTTGGAAACGTCCATTTTTTCCTGCTCCCTTCCCTTGGAGAATCTCTAACACCCTGGAGAGCACAATCATACAGCATGCGTGTGCATTAAGGTTTTCAGAGTGGAGGCTACATAAATACATGGTAATATATCTTACCGCGGCCCAAGCTCAGCCACTGATGCGCTTGGTCCAGCCAGCACAAACAAACCAGGTCCCTTCTCCTCTCCGACAGTCAGGAAAACCAAAGTTTCCTAGGAGAAAACCAAACCGGGCTTAACAAAAATATTTAACGGTTAAAACCAAGAACTAAGCATTCAGTTATAATCTCACCTCAGTGTTTATTTCATTGGCAATGATATTCATGAACTCATTGTCACCCTCTTTCCTGTAGAGAGAAAAAGAGAATTTCCTTGCTGAAAAACAAACTGATGTTTGACCAGGATTCTTTAACATTGTTTAACATCAGGGCAACAACACTAAAAACAGAACCTCCTCTTACTTGTGCAAGCTGAAGAAGCTGCTTCTCTGGGGGTCACTCTTAAAGTTCTGAGCGATAAGGACGGCCATGTCTCGTAACAGGCTCAGGTTAGTCTGCCCAAAACATTTTTATGATGGTTAGGGAGTCGATTTGCAATATAAAATGCTGCAGCAAACACACAGTAAATATGAGGCTCAGAGTAGATAATGACATCTTCTAGCAACAGCTTTAAATTATTAAAGGACCATACCATTGTTACTGTACGACATTGTCTGTTGTCAACATCAGCCGTACGGGTTACATAAACCTCACATATTTTTCCCAAAATAGCATTATTTATGAAATATTGTGTTTGTTTACATTTTGTCCCTATTTAATAAGCGTTACAGAAAGTATCTGAAAATGTGTGACAGTGTTGATTAAAAAGAGTCTGCCAAAATCCATCTTCACACTAATATTCAAGCTAGAAAGGAACTATTCTTCCGGGCGTAATAACTTTTACGTGTTCTACAGTGTTTCTATAGCCTGTTTCAACATGAATGGCAGTGAATGGGGTTTAAAAATGCTGTCTGAGATCTACCAAAGTATACACATGGGCAAATTTTAATGGCAACATTTATAGAAGATACGGGTGATGTCTGCTAATGTGAAGTCAAAATAGGCTGGTATGGTCCTTTAAAATACAAAAGCATGAGTGGAGCATTCAAAGAAGAAATCACTGAAGAAATGTTCTTACTTTCTGAAGCAGCTTAACTGATTTCTGCAGCTTGTCAACTGCCTCAACATGCTCATCAGGGCCAGTTCTGTTGAACGATAATGCTTTTTTAGCTTGAAACTTTGTGAAGGAGTGGAACTCACATTGCTGATATTTTTCTGATTCAGACTGTACTTACTTTAGAAGAGACACCAGTGATCGCTCTGTGCTGTAGCTTTTCTCAGCATACTTTAAAACCCTGTTTCCTGCCAGAAAGATCAAGTTGGTTTTATTTTTCTTTCCCTTCTCAGTTCCCAGTAGCTTTATTACCTAAATTTCAGATAAAGAGAAAACACGTAATGAGAGACGTATTAGAGGTTCACCTAATCTTAAAAATATGGCAGAAACTTGCACAAAATAACATTTATTCAGAAGTCTGTAAAATTATCCATTTAAAGTGTATGTTTGCATGCGTGTGTGAAGCTGAACCTGTAAATGACTGAGGTTTGACACATGGGTTCCACAGCACATGTTGGCATCGACACCCTCGATATCAATGATCCGAATGGGTCCTGCATGGTCATCCGGCAGCCCTCGACTCCTCACCTGGTTCCCACACACAAACTTCATGAATGTAACATACTTTACGTGTAAAATATCTTTCTCTAGCCAAAGTGATTTGACGTTTGATCGTGGGGTAAAAAGACTTTAGCACCAGTATGTCCAATATAAGTAAGTGCACCTTTTCTACAGCAGGGTCATCTATAGAGAGAAGTTGAACATTGACAGGGACGTGGGCTCTGATCTTTTCATTTATGGCTTCTTCCAGGGCTTGAAGCTGGGCAGGCTTCACAGAGGGAGTGTCAAGTTCAATGGTGCTTCTCTGACGCCCTAGCTCCCTTAAAAAACAAAGAGGAGGAGAGGTAAACACGCAAGTTTTTTACGGAGACAGGGAAAAAAATCTGCGCAGTGATGTACCAGGATGTCGTCTTGTATCCAAACATCGTATCAGCCAAAGCTGTGACCAAATGCTGCCCTAAGAGTGTGAAAGAAAACAATTCATTATTAACTCTGGTAAAGAAGCTGCTCAATATTGAACATAAAGGACAGTCCTTGACCTTTTCTTGGTCAGTGTTACTCACCTGAGTGTTGCTGCATGTGGTCAAACCTCCTCTCCCAGTCCACCTCCAGTTGCACCTCCTGACCCTCCTCCAGAGGCGAGGTCACAAAGTGTATGGCGTCAGGCCCCTGACGAGTCACCCTCAAAACTTGGACGTCTCCAATCAGCCCACGGTCATCTGGCTGAAGGTGGACAACACAAAACATACAAATTTTTAAGAAAACAAAACAAAATAAACAAAAAAACCCCACCAAACATGGTAATAACGGTGCTTATTTGTAGTGACTGCCGATAGGATTTGCTCCAGGTAGACAATGAAATATGATTTTTGAAAAAACGTCTCACTTGACCGCCCCCTTCAGGAAACAAGATGGTGTCTTGGAGCTTGACACTGAAACCTTTAAGAGTTTCTTTCTTCCCGTTGACTTCATGTTTGAGCTCCGCTGGGCAGCAGGATACAACAGAGGTAGCAAACTAAAAACAAACAAACAAACATGAAAGTAAAACGTACACAGGAAGAGTTAGCGTGGGGCTGGCCGACAGCTGTGCAGAGTCACTTTCCTCTGGTGTGGGTTTGCATGACAAGCAAATAGTAAAAGGAACTGTGTGCACTTTGACCGAAAGATACTGTGTGAAGTATGAAGTAAAATTATGGTTTTCACTGCGCAATTAACACTTTGGCGAGGGCTCTCGGTTATAAACATGAATGTGTGTTGCTAGCTTGGCAACACATCTAGCTACTCTGCTGTTGCGTTATCACAACATTATATAACATATACCTGCCCTCAGTTAACGTCGCTGAATAGTAACGTTAGCCGGTTACAGTTACACAGCTCGTGCTGCCACTGTGTGAGTTAGCAACCATGCTAATGACTCGAGCAGAGAATGAACACTGCATTTCTTCGGCTGCTTTCGCAGGCTGTTAAAAGTTCTGCGCCGTCATGTCCTACCTCTTTCATATAGCAGTCTCGTTGACACTGAAAAGCCATTTTGGTGTATTTTTGAGGCGAAAGTCTACATGCAACACGAATTAATGACACAAGTGGCTGACAGTCCTAACGCTAGCTTAGTACGGCAAGCAGCATGGTCCAAACTGTACTCCGACTGTCAATGGTTTCGATTTGATGACGTAATTACACTGCTAAGGTGGTAGAAATCCACGCAAAAACTAAAAATCAAAACGATATCTTCAGTTTGATTATTTTACTTTAAAAATCGCGTGTTCATAAATCTGCATTTTCCAACTGTAAACCATCTTTTGTAATCTTAAAAAATTAAGTCAAAAAAACAAAACAAAACATAAATTCGATCCAACTTTGTCAAAATAAGAAAGCCATCAAAACATTGGATTTATCTACCCATCTCAAATTTCCTTAAAACGAAATAAGATGCGATTTTTTTTGTCTGTAGGCTACTCTCTGGCATTATTATGAAATGTTTTCTGTTCTGTTGTATTGTTGTTGTTGCAAAAAAAAATTAAACAAACAAACAAAACCGCACAGGTTTTTGAAAGGAAAATCACGGGGAAACATAAAATTCGACTTCCACAGACTTAATCTTTTAAATAACTGTAATGGTAAAGATAATAAAATACAAATGCAGGGAACAGCATATCTGTTAAAATGTATAAATCCATCAAGTTAGAGTGATTAAAATATTTATCATTTGTGATTATCATGTAGTTTTGTTATTTACTATTGTCTGTTCATCATACTTTAATCATGTTTATGGTTCCGAAACATTTATTTTCTATTAGTGAGAGAGAGAGAGAGAGAGAGAGAGAGAGAGAGAGAGAGAGAGAGAGAGAGAGAGAGA
>JAQLOL010000014.1:14776020-14827393 GCA_029783665.1 Naso thynnoides | reverse complement strand
ATATTTTCTGCCGGCCGGCTTCTTGCTCTGTCGGAGGTGGCGAGGGGGGGGCGATTCGAGCTGGGGGGCGGGATCGTGGAACACGGAGGGGAGGGGTGAGCGAGGGGGGTGGCAGGATTGGCAGGATGGGCAGGATGCGTTTTTCAAATCTGTCTCAACAGCCAAACTGATTTTTAGATCATAGACCATAGCTTTAATGAAGGAATGCCTATCAGCATGAAATCTTTCTTACAGGTTCTCCTTTATGCTATTAGCAAAAGTTCTAGTTTTGTTACAAATTAAAGTATGTTACAGCTCGACACTCTGAAGCACACTAATAAACATGACAAGAAAAAAATTTAAAACACCAAAAATACAAGTTGCATATTGTCTTTTTAAGTGCAGATATGAAATTAGAAGCCACCTGAACGTTTTCCCATAAGTCCATAGAAGCGAAGGGCTTTCGATCTTTTCATTAGACTGACCAACGGGTGGGTTAGACCAGTCTCCAGGGACTCATCCTAACAATACATATTCATCAATTAGATTTCTTACAGCAGCAAAATCCCTCTTTATTTTTTATCACTCTTGTAGAAATCAATATATTCAAGTTTATTCAGGTGGGATAAACCCCTAAAGTTGAACCAAATTCATTTTTCATGGGATTTTACACAAAACAGACGAATACAATACAATCATAGCAATTCAAGATGCAGCAAAATTTAAAAAAAAATTAGAAATTTCTGAATAAAAAAAGATTAAGTGAAGCTCACCTGCCAGTCTGTGTATAGCCCTCTCTCCTCTTCCACAGCTGAAGACAGTGCCGCAGAAGTTTGCACCAAAGCACAAAAAGTCACAACAACAAGCTGCATCTTCCAGTGATCCATCTTGTTGTCTCGGATCTCTTTAATCAACGTGGTATTTCACAAGCTGCAAAAGCCAAAAATACATCTAAAAATGGTACAGAGATGATGTGGTTCAGTGTTATTCTGTCTGCCCCGACTGAATCCTGGGTGCATTTATATCTTTATAGCCCCTGTTGCCAGACCACTCCCCTCCAAAAAAAGGATTACGCACTTGCTTCCAGTGCATTAAAAACTAATTTAATACATGAGGTCAATTTTCAGCTCATGTATTAACAATTTTTTGACCTGGATACATTAAATTTCTAAAAAATAAAAGATTACATTGTTTTTATTAACTGAGCAAACTTTATTTCTTCAGAATTTAGAATGTCATGCAGTTTACAAGCATTGTTAAATTCTACGAAAACCCTTCATGCTGAGTAATATTGAAGCTTAAATATTTACATTGGAGGCGGTCACCTTTCATCTCATTTTTATTAGACGTCTGGTTTGCTATTTGTCTGAAAATATTCTCTGATGTGCACATGTATCTTTGATATCACCCGGGAACAGTTCAGGACATGCAGGCGCGTCTATAGTCTTTGAGCGATGCTGTGCAAATATAACCATGTGCTTTGAAGGTCGTGCTTTACAGGTAAGTTGGTTGACTTGGAGAATTACTGCCGGTTCTGGCTTTATTGAGATAGGCAACACAGACGTGACCTGTAAGGACGAGATGATTTTAGGCTAAATTAAAGCTTATATGTAACACTTATGGTCTGAAGTCAAGCAGATAATTAAAAAAAATAGTTCATTATTAACAAAAGCTTGCAAATAGGCCTGAACAGTTCACATATCAAGTGCAATGAAATATTTATGAAATGTGTTGCACTGCAAAAACCTGAAGTAAACTGACAAAAAAAGTGTTTAAGTTTGATAGATATGGATATGTTTGTTGGGTTGTTTATTTGCAATTTCCTGAGATAATTACACTGTTATTAAACCTTTTCATGATCTTTACTTACTTAGCCATTTAAATGCTCTGTTTTAATGAAAGGTGAGCTCCTTTTCTAACACTCTGGCTATAGAAATTTCTGAAGAGGCAATTACTTGACAATCTGTGTGCTGTAAGGACGCCCACTTGAAACAAAGCTGACACACACATCAAATGCTTTGATCCGTGCACAGGTGCTTCTAAAAGCAAGAAAAGCCCGGGACAATTAGGCCTGAAAGGCAATTACACCTGAACAGCCCTCACATGCACGTAGCCTAACCCACAGCTAACGTGGAGTGCTGAATCAAAAGAAATCAGAGGCACAGCATCTGCATATGAAATGGATCAGTCACAAAGAGCCTCCTGTAATGACAGGACGCTGCGTCTCATCCATGTGACGCAGGGAGACGGTTTGGGTAGAATCGTTTTCAGGACTGCACCGCACACAGCTGGTGACTCACTGCAGGTGTTGAGCCTGATATTAACCTCTGATCCATTTCACCTTCAAATATGTGACTCTTCCTGTGTTTTAATATAACTGCAAATCCACAGCCCTGTGATATTTGAAGGGATGTATAACAAATGAAGACCTGATCATTGATGTGGGAGCTTTGATTCTGATAAAATAAGAAATATGCTATCTTGGTTGCTGGGCATCACCTTTTCACAGTTGCATCATGGGATTTGTAAATCTCAACTGTAACTGTAATCAGACATAATTTAGAATAATCACTTTTCATCCCTTTTCAGAGCTTGTAATAAGAGATCAGCTGTTAAATTGT
The DNA here is from genome assembly GCA_029783665.1 of Naso thynnoides. NCBI lineage: Eukaryota > Metazoa > Chordata > Actinopteri > Acanthuriformes > Acanthuridae > Naso > Naso thynnoides. The sequence goes on along the minus strand of JAQLOL010000014.1, from coordinate 14,824,793 downwards.
CATTGGGGCAGCTTGTCTGCATAAACATCAAGTGTCACTGCTGTCATACAATTCTTTATTTAGCCAGTAATAATTTTCTCTCTCTGTGTACGCTGTGATTTCAAGATGTTGACTTAAATAACAACATTAACAACATGGCTCTTAAAGGTCCAGCTTATGAAGCTGAGCTGAATTCAGTTCAAGGTCATTCAGTTTTGGAGGAATTTTTTAAAATTATGCCTTTGTCTACCATCAAGGTTGGGAAGGTGACCTTGGAAAGGTAACACATTACAGATTACTAGTAACCCTATTTAAAATATAATAAGTAATTCCACTTTTTTAATTACTTTATCAAAGTAATGTAGCTTGTTACACTTGTTTACTTTTGGATTACTTTTCTAAATTTCTAACAAATGTTTTCAGCTGTTTGCCATTTTCAAATGTTTGAACCAGTGTTAGCGGCAGACGTGGGGCGCTGCAAATTCAAACAAGAGAACCAATCAAAAGCATCAGAATAGCATCAAACTTTGCTAAACAGTCTTGATTGGAAATGGCAAAAGAAGCTCTGTGCACATCAAAAACATGCAAAGCAACAAAATATGAACACATGAATATTACTCAACGTATAAGATTTTCACAGGAAATATTTCGATGTAATCTTATTTGTAATCGTTAACATTTTCATCAGTAATTATAATTTAATTAGACATTCTTTCCCAGAAACCATAACTGATTACAGTTGCATTTATTTTGTAATTAAATAATGTAATTTCGTTACATGCAGGCCTAACTAGCTACTCCCCAACACTGTCTACCATTTACTTTATAAAACCATTCTTAACCATTCTTTTTTCTTGAAGTGGTTTTGTTTCCTCCAAGCCTTTAACAACTTAGATTAGCTTTAAAAATATCTTGATCTAACAAGGACTTGTTATATCAATTATATTATCATATTAACATTCGGTTGAATGGGCCTTGCCTTGCCTTCTTGCCCGATCCCCAGTTATTGTAACTTGGAGGAGCAGGCCTGAACAAACCTTGCCCAGCACTTTAAGCACTCTGCTTCACAGCCAAAATTATGGGTTTTGCCCCTGATGTTCTCTAGCTGTTCTGTGATTTACGGTGTTTCCTGAAGAAACCCGTAACCGCGGCTACTGTGGGATAGCTAATGTTAGCTAACCGTGGCGTGCAGCTAGCTGACCTCTCTGGCCTCCGGGAGTGGAGGGCAGGAGTAATGTTGGAGTCAGACTGGTTTTTCGTCGCTGGTGACATCAAAACAGAGGGAAAGATACAGAAGGGGAGAGGAAAGGTGGGCAAATTAAAAAGCTCCAGACAAACGCTGAGGGGGAGTGAGTAGGCTAATATTAGCTGAAATGCTAAATTATGTGTCTTGTGGCTGTTTTTGCAAGTTGTTGGCTCTTGTTTTAGATGATAAAGCAAGCTAACATTTGGCAGCTAACAATATCAGCTGTCATGACATAGCCTATACGGTGAATGTAATGTTAGTGTTAGCAGGCTGGAAATCACAGGACATGTCTGTTGTTATGACACGACAATGGTATGACAGATGTGTGACCTTTTATATTGAACACACAGGGGAATGATATCTGACAATAACTTTCTCAGCCATGCATTCCCCAAGCAGAATACCACTTTCAAGTGCTACATGGGCCTGAAAATCAGGATATGTCAGCCTTTGCTAAATTTAGATTCTTAAAAAAATAAAGGCTGCTATAAGGCCAACACTTAATAGCTGAGGTATCCTTGTACTGCAGTTGTCAAATAGTAAATTAAGTATTTCAAAGGGAATATCTTTGCCTGCTTTGTCTTTGTGATTTATCACAAGAGTCCAAAAATCTTTGATTTACAGACTTTTGACTTGGTTGTGCTTACAGTCTTGACTTAAGAGAACCCTAATTCCAAAAAAATTTGGATGCCGTTTAGACTAAATCATAAATGAAACAGATTATGGAGATTTGTTAGCTATTTTTACCTTATGCTTAATTAAAAACACTACAAAGACAATATATGTTATCAGCTCATTAAAATTTCATAATTATATGTAAATTCTGACATCTTTCCAGCTCCATCATTCACAGGCCAGGATTGGTTGAGGTTGGTCGCACTGTGAATGATTTTGTAAATGATATTAATTCCCTGACTCGCAAACACATAACTGTTGCCATTACTGCAGTCTGTTTACAAATTAGTGTATTCTGTTTTTATGTTTTACAAATCGTACCTGCTTTTTGGTAATTGTTCGTCTCTTTTATTGAAATGGAGTGTTTATTCCAGTTAATACAACCATAATGGAAATTTACCAGTCTCACTTCTGCAGGTATATACAAATAAATGACACAGGGTGGCGCTACCTGATAAAATAAGCCAGTATGAGGAGCTGAGGGCTTTAGTCCCCTGTTGACAGATACTGTGTTATCTGATGAGTCAGACCCCACGGATGTGTATTAAGAATGGAGGCCTGATATCATCACTTACTAGGCAGACAGAATGGCTTGAAGGCCGACTGCTGGACCAGCTTTCCCCCAAACAGTCTGAACATGTTAACACTGATAAACGAGTCCATTCATTGAACTAAGTGGGCTTTTCTGGAGCTGGTCAATCATGGGAAAAGAGACAAAGAGCGCTATTAGAAAAAATAAAAATGGATTTGTTTTACTTTAACATCTCCTCCAGACATGTTTTAAGTCACACAAAAAATGCCTGTCTTTAAATAAAAGCCGCAGAAGATAGGGCTGGGCGATATGGACCAAAAATAAAATCCCTGAAATCCCTGAAAAAGAAAAACGATTAAAATCAAAAACTAAATGTGGTATGAAAAAATACCACATTCAATTTTCAATTTTAATTAATTTATTTTTTTTAAACTACAGAAGACAAAGTGCAAACCTAGCTTTAACCAAACAAAACCTTTTTTTAAATATTGGTTTTGATCAACCAAATATGAATCTCCTAGTTTGGGATTAATAAAGTGCCAGTCTAACTTTCACCAAACTTCACTATAGAAAACAAAACCCGGAGCTGAGAGAGAGCCATATGCTACCGTATTTACCCTAAATAAAGTGAAAATTTATTTTCACAGTTTTAATTCTTTAACATTGTTCAAAGAAATTAATTTGAGTGTAATTTAAAATCGATTTATTGCCCAGCCCTTGCAGAAGATCATAAAAACATGCCTACTAATACCAAACTGTGCTCATGCATCGTTCTGCACCATGAAGGTCAAACAGTAACTAACATGGTTTTGTATGTGTGTGTGTGCGTGTGTGTGTGTGCGCGTGTGCACGTGTGTGTGAGGGAGCTTTAAATAATAGTTTTCCTGCTACCTTGATATTGTAAGTTGACTATAAAAGTAGCCTAATAAGATGTTGAATTTCAGTTTGACAATTGCTGAAATGTACCAAAATTATAAAAGACCTTAAAAATGCTTGCTTCAATACATCAGTTTCCTCTGTATATATATTTTTTGAAAGATTTTGTGGGTCTGATTTGAATCTGCTGTAGCATGATTGCATGCTACATCTCTGCCAGCAGGTGGCAGTGTTGTCAAACAGATGAAATCCAAGCCTCAAAACCTGCAGTGCAACTGCCTCCAAGCCAAAATGCTGCCTTCACCTTTTCGAAGACACTGAGGTCCTCATGATGGATTTATTGCCTGTAAGTTTGGCTGACATGTCCAAAAATGAAAGAATGTGCACATACTGCCTTGTTGAGGAGACATGACGTACATTAGTATTTGTTTGTTCTTCATGACTAAATTGTGTTCTGCTTATGAGTTTTAAAATCGTTGCCCAGCATGCAATACTCTCACCACCACAAAGAAATGCAGATATTTGTTGTCGCACACAGTGAACTAGTAAAGTTCTCACTGTAATAAATCATTGAAAGATGAAGCTCATGTTGCTGCGAAAATGCTAGTTTGCATAAATCAAGAAAGATTTTTGGGAATGTGTGTCCTGACAACTGCTCGAACCACATTGCATGTAACTATAAAAACACTTTTGAACTCTTTCAGTCTCAGGAAATTAAAATTGTCATCTTGAAAAACATCACTCGGATATGACGCGTTCTCCTAATTATTTTAAATCCACAGAAACATTTCTGAAGAGAGCTGGCCATGAAATGCATGTGATGCATGTGCATCTAAATATAATAAATATACATTTCTGTCAGATATGTCTGCCTTTAACGAGGTCACTGTTTATTTCAATATCACATGATTGAGAAAGATGACACATTGTTTTCATGGTAAATGTCACACCAGAATAGATCAGACATCGTATGATACATTGTATGAGACTCCATGCTTACAATAGTAGGCGGTACATCTTAGAGTACATGTAACTATAAATTATAGGAGTTTTCACTGTTGCAGTTAGCCTGAATGCCTCCTAACTCTCTTGTTCTCCAAGTTGTTTTTCCCGTTTGTTGCCCTGTGGCACTTTAGTGTGGTTTCTCTAGAGAGGCGTACATTTGGCTTTTCAAGGCTCTCTGAGAATGAAATACCACTGTCTGCCTTTGCATGCTCAGACTGGGGGCTCCAGGCTGGCACTGTGGTGGTTCTGTCTCCATCTGACAGGATGGAGCAGGCTGGTGTCATGGGACTGGACGTACCAGTCATGAACTGAGCGGAGCATTGGATAAGTATTTTGTTTGTTTATGTTATGTTTGCTCTAAATACTGAACTCAATGCCATGCTGACTTGTCAGTGTGTGTGAGTGTGAGCACACTGCAAGAGTGGATGTCATTACTGTTAGATAACAATGGCATCCCCCCCCACCTGCACACTCAAACGCCGGCAGGTTGTGGAGGTGTCTTATCGCAGTGGTCACGCTCTTTTGGAAGTGATGTCAGGTTCACTGAAGCTTCCTCAAACACAAAACAGCAGCAGACTTGCCTTGAGAGGCCTGTGGGAGAAGCAGCTGATTCTTGGCTTTGAAGTTCATCAAAATCTCTGCGAGGGTTTCGTGTTTCAGTGTTACCCCTGACTGTGAGGCGATGTTAGATAAAACACCATCGTTTCCTCATACTGACCTGGCATCACGCTCAGGAGGAAGTTTCATTGGTAGCTAGCTGAAAGGATATGACCTGTTATTGATTGACAAGTGCATTGAAGTGCCATCACAAAGTTACATTAGAGGTTATGTTAATTGCTACTGCTATTAATATTTTGTCACCACTGCTTGGTTATGTAATTGTGGTATTCTTTTGTTCCTTAGAAGCATATCTCAAAGTGTTGCATTCGTGGGCCTTGACATATGTAGGTCATATAAAATGTTTTATTTGTACTTTTAACCTGTTTTCTGGGAGTGACTAAACAACCTTTGCTTTTAAGAACAGCTTGACATTATGGGAAATTCATCTGCTCTGGCAGCTGTCCCCCCCTGTGTCAGTCTTTGTCATCTACTTAGTTGTTTAACGTGTACTGGTTTCACAATTAACCACGATGAAATTCCCAACAGTTAGTATTACTGTACGAATTTGAAATTGTCATTAAAATTGTGGGTGATTACCATGGTGTCAAGTTCATGATAAAAACTGTCCAGGATCAAACAAAATTGGCAACGGTTTCCCAGACAGAGGCGCACATGCGCAGCAGCAACGTGGGTTTGTTAAGTGCATCTGTGATAACATGGCGGAAGGCAGTGATAGCACCGTGTTGGATGTTTTTCAGCAATCCATGAGGACAAAGTCAGAAGTTTGGGCATATTTTGGGTTTTATAAAAGTGCCAAGGGGAAGTTAATTGAAGACAGATACCCTGTCTTAGAGCTGTTGAGATACCGTGTTTTCCTTCCCAATATCAATTATAATCAAACCTCTGGATCAGCTGATACCGAGTACCAATCCGAAACTAGCGCATAAAAAATTATTCCTTACACATCTCTTTTGGCTTTCCACTGTAAAATATTGCAAAATGCAGAAATTTTGCTAGCTCTGTCGGCTCTTTCCATTCTTCTTCATCACTCTTAAAAATAGCAGTTGCCAGAGGCAGGACAGTCCAGCTTCTTGTGTACTGTTTCAGGGCTGCAAAGAAAAAATGATTTCAGGCATGTAATGTCAGTCAGCTAACTGAGCTAACTGGGAAGTAGCTAGATAACTTTTCTTACTGCTAATAAATAACGTGGTATGGTATCTGACTGGCGTACTTGCTGACACTGATATTAGCATTTTCTATGGTGTCGGCACTTTTCTGATGCTGGTATTGGTATCGCAACAACTCTACCCTGCTGAAAATGAAGGAAGAAAGTCGTCGCTGAAGATAGCAAAACACTTGAAATCTGCTCAGCCATCTTCATGACCACCGCCCGCACCTTAATAACGAGGACAAGGCAAATTACCGATATCATTTAGCTCAGTGCTTGATGTGGGAACTTCATTATGGGGGAAATTGCCATGGTTTGTCTGTTGAAATTGCCAGTGTCAGGTCAGTAATGTAAACCTAAGCTTTCAGTGTAACCTACTTGTAAAAACACTAACATTACACATCATGGTATAGTGGGCCCACCGGCACATTTTATTTCCCGCAGGCTTAGAGTTGCTTAAATGCCCATGTGAGCTCTGTGCAGGCTGTGCTTGTATTTGCACATTCTTGATACAGAACACAGTTACCAGTACTTTTGAGCATTTTCAACACATTTTAACAATACTGGGAAATTTTTATACCATTACATCTCCACATGAGTGTATAAGAAGTACTGGATACAGTGTTGAAAGCAGGACTTCCTTAATGTCTATAAAAGTTACTCAGTGAGACATGAGGTCAAAAATCTTTTTTTTTGGCTGCATAGTTTTTGTTGGGCTCATAGAGCATGAGCACTGGAGACTTCCAGCAGCCAAGCATTCTAGCTTTTGGTTTAGCAGTCTGCCAACTTGAAAGGGGATCAAATTATCAAATTATGCTGCCCTTCTAGACTTTGTAATGGTATTGGATTGAATGTGTCAAATTCTGTTTGTGAAAAAAGCAATTTCATGAGGGATGTGACAAAATAATATCCACTGTTTCATGAATGCTTCACAGTGTAAGCTTATGGCCAATGTGCTGCATGAAATGCTGTAAATACACGATGTGACATCTATGCCTGATGCACTTCCTGGGGCCTTGGTCTCTGTAAGATAAGATGACCAACTGCAGGCTGTAATGTTGACTGTAGAGACAGGATACTAGTACCAAAATCATGGCAACAAAGCACATAAACACTTCCCCGTTACTGCTTACTGCTTTGGGTATTACTGCCCCATAGTTTTAGCTGCTGAGCCTGAGTCTGTTGCTGTGCAGTGACTCACTCACGTGTGCTACGAGTGCAGCGCAGTGTTGTCACCGATGCTAACCGTATCCATCTTCCTCAGGCCTCATTCACAAGATAATAAGGAAACTCCAAACATTGCCATATTGAAAAAAAACAATAAGCTCAGCTATTGTAAGTACTGGGCTAGCACATTGGCTCTTTTATATTTTCTGCCATACCCCCCTTACGAGGCTGAAAAAGGTTGAATACCTCGCATCCCACAGTTTTATCAATAATTAACAATGATGAGGGAAGCAAATAATAAAAAAGGTTGAATTTTAGTGAAATAAAGGTCAGCATAGTAGCATCAGCAAACCCAACTTTTTTCACTCTCCCTTCATAAATCATATGTATTTAGCTTATTTAAATCCATGTTTGGTTGTTTTTTTTTTACTCTGGTCATCCACATCTGAGATGAAATGACTCCATGCCATTTCAGATGGGTCTGCTCCACAGTTTGAGAACCACCGAGCCAGCATATTAATACACCTGTTGTGAAAATTTTCTGCACTTTCTCAGCCATTCCACTAGCTTGTTATAGCTTTAGTGGGATGCCCACTCAGCCTTGTTGAAGGTTGTGTGCAGTGAATGCACAGATTCACAGTGCAAGATTCAGGCCATTTTTTGTCAGCACATTAATTTATTGATTGCTGACGAGATGTAAAGAAAATTTCAACAATATAGCTGAAAACTTTATTATTATAGATTTTCTAGCCTAGTTATACATTGATACGGGTTGAGTGGAGCCCTATGTCTGATTATGGTTGTGTGTTGTCCTTTCCCACACTCATTACAGTACTTATCTGTAGCTGGTTCTTAGGTCAGAACCCACTGGTCCCCTGAGGCCCACAACTGGTCCCGGTTAGTGACGTCCTTGTTTGCCGAGCTCTTGTGGCTTCCTTAGCCCTCCTATGGCAAGGCTTGTTTTGGTGAGATGTGCTTACTTTGTCGAAGAGCCAATCACCAATTCATTCCCAAAGCCTCAGAGGTTCAAAAGCCAAGTGCATAATTGCTCCTTAAATCAATCTGCAAATTTCGTGGTATCCATGCTGCAAACAGTTGGCCTGGAATCGTTTATTCACAAGGAACGGCTGTTCATGGTATGTATTTAGTCACAGAAAATACTACAGTGAAAATTACATTCGGATCACAGAAGATATGTTCAATTATGGGCCTGTGGTTCACATACATTTTACATTAAGCCTTGTACAATTCATCCCATTTGTTCAGCCTTTATGGGTATGATTGTGTTTTTGTGGCTCTGATGGTGGGACAGGCCACACAGCGAGAACTGTGTCCCAACTCTGCATCCGAGAGCTTGAGAAATTTTCCCTCAATCCCTCTTCATGGACTTCAGTCAGCCGCTGCTGTCTGCGAGACAGACAGGCATACGAGGCAGACAGTGCGGTTGCAGCAGTGTCACTTTAAAAAAATAGACAGGACTCATCTCCACCTTAATAACAGCTCCTCTCCACACACACTTTGATGCCAAGGGCTTTACGAGTGCTGTTTAATACACGCCGTCCTGCTCGCTGCTTCTCTCTGTGTCTCTCTTTTCAGTTTTCTGTCTCTATCTCTTTCCTCCTTCCCTCCCTCCTTCTGTCTTTCTCTCTCTGTCTCTTCCCTCCTCCTCCTCCTCTCCCTGCTGTATTTGCAGGCAGCTTTAGTGCCAGACACCCTGAGGCAGCGGTAGCGCCAGCGAGTCTTCCCACCTCTGTTTTTGTGGTGGGAGATGACATGTCGAAGCTTTGAAGGGCAGGGGAAGGGAGGGAGAGGGGGAGGGAACGGGAAGGGAGGGAGGGAGCACATCACTCTGTGTGGAGGAAAAGCAAGGGACCCAGAGAGAATGTCATGTGGCCTGCAGTCCGCCCAGATATTCTCTTTCTCTCTTTCTTTCTCGGGCTGTCTATGTGGGCAGGCAGGAATGGCGACAGGAAGCAACCCCCCTCCTCCTTCCTCCCTTCATCCTCCCTTCAGCTCTTCACTCACTCAGCCTCTCACTCCTCATGTCTCTCCCCCACTCCACCATCCCCTCCTTTTCCTCTTCTCCATCCCACCTTCTACGCCTCTGCTCATGCTACTTCTTCTCTCTTCTCTCCAGGCCCAGTCTCTGCTGTGCGAATTTCCCTAACTGCATTTCTCCCCCCCTCGTCTGTCTCCCTCACCCACAGGCGTGCCCATGCATCATAACTCACTAGGTGTTGAGGTGTAAACTGTGAGTGAGCAGCAGACAAAACATGTTTGAGATCAGATCCTCAGGCATAAGTCACCCTATCACCTGAGAAAGTAAAGCAGCAGTACTTTTCCAAAATATATTGGTTGCATATACTTGTCCTCTTCAAATGCAGCCCATACCACTAAAACAACCAGTATAAAGTTTAGAGCTGAGTATTGCCATGGACTTCACAATATGATATATCATGATATATCGATATGTTTATATCACGATACATTGCAATATGATGTATATTGCGATATATCGCTATATTCCACATAGTTTACTGAAAATGTGAAAACAGAGCTGAAATACAAGTTGCTGTGTATGATCTGAGTAGTCTGAATACATCACATCACATTATATTGATAATGCAGCACAGAAATTGCGTCAAACCAATTTAATTCAACATTTCCCTTCCAAATTCATTGAGGGGTGGTGGCAAATGACTAAACACTGATGTGGCTGTCATAACATCAAAATGATAAGTTAGATTTAATTTCACCCCTGCACTCCATCATGATACATAGCTGAAAGTCGATGCAATATGTCACAAAACTAAATATTGTGATTTATTGCCGTTGTAAGTATCAGATGTGCCTGGCCTGCCAGATCGGCTCAGGGTCCTCCTCTCACAGAAGATGTAACACATTGTAACACATGATTAGCTGTGCGGCAGTCTCACATTATAATTGGTTATTGTTTTTAACACCTAGTCCATTCTGCACACGTGCAAGCAGTCCACTGACCTTGACTACGAGCCAGACTTAAAATGAACCTTGAAGATGAATGTTTCATCTGCTAATAGTACCAGCATGTTAACGCAAAATTGTAACGTTTGTGTTAGCATGCTAGCACAATATTTGTAATTAGCACGTAAGCATGCTAGCACGATATTTGTAATTAGTGTATTAACATCCCAATAAAATCATTGTCATTTTAATCAACCAATGCTTTCTTGCCCTTATTATATGAGGCACTTTTTAACCTGAATGTCTTATTTTTGTCAACACAATAACAGAATCACATTTGGTAACATTAGTCTGTGTAGAAGGCATGGCACAGACTCTCCATTGTAATTACACAAGTTTGTCAAAATCATGCGATATTTGTATTGTTGTTTCTTCATTGTGTGGTTGGTACAAGCTTATTATGTTAATAATAATGTGATAACGATGTGTTTAAGATCTGTTTATTTTATTGTCAAAAACACATAGTTAGGGTTAGAGAAAGATTATGGTTTGGTTTAAAATAAGTTATTCTCGCAAGATCTTTTGCGGGTTAGTGCGTTACGTTCTCTGTAAGTGCAGCCTGAGCACATCTGGGACCTACACAGTATCGATTTTTTAACACAGTCCTAATATAGTTGTGTTTTCATTAATTATGAAGCGAATTTTAGGAGAACTTGTGAAACCTTGCAAAAAGTAATATGTGAAATTAGGAGCAATGCGGTTTGGAGCTAATAAACTAGGTCGCCAAGTGTTGTTTGGTTAGAAGGTGTATAGGCACCGTTGCACGTCTGTAATAAACAGAGCAGAAGAAGTAGAGGTTGCAGACCGGAAACGAAACAAGTCGCCTCGGCCGTCTACGAGACAAAGGTTTTCAGGATTCGATTTCGACTGGGGAGGTTGTAATAGTTCTTTCATATTAGCTATTACATGCCATGTATAATCTTGTCTGGGACGAAGAATAAAAAATGCAATGATACTTTTTTTGGTGAGTGGAATCAGTTGATAGATATTTCTATGCCACAATGTATTTGACAGCCGCTTCCATATCCCATTTCTTAATTTTAGGATGCTTTTTTCCCCCTCAAATTATGCTGTTTCCATTAACCATTTTTAAAGTGATATTTCAAAAATGCACATCAAAATTCCTTAATTGAAACACGACTAATGTGACTTACAATGACTCAGCAAGGACCTAAATATATATATAGACCTGCATAAAATACCTGGAAATGTGAGCTGGTCTATCAGGTAATAAACTGTTTATATTTCCTCTGGAGGAATGCTGTGTTTGTGTACTAATTTGCGTATCAGAGCAGTGGGATTAGCACTGAGGCAGACAGGATGGGGCCACACAGAAACGATCACAGTCCTCTCATGCTCTGTTGAATGTACAGGGTTTCGTCTGGGCTTTGTTTGGCTCGCAGAGAAAACACAAGAAGTTCAGTGATTTCTCCCAGTCAAGCAAATAAAAATGATGAAAGGAGAGTAGAAGCCTTCACAGGGGTTTAAAAAAAAATTCCACTGACTTTGATATGGGCCTCTGTTGGCACTTCAATCTTTCGTTCTTGTTCTCATGTGGCTGCTTTCTCTCACCTGTGTACTTTCAAAGCAATCAGTTACAACATTGTAAAGCTCTCAAACAGAGGCAGGGACTTTTTAGGAGAGTATTTTTCAAAGTAGAGACGGAAGATATACCATCCAGTGCCCAAACAGAGATCAGGCCATTTTTTTATGTGATCTTAAGTTAGTGTGTGGCTTGGTTGAGTCTTGTTCTAGTTTCAGATCAACAAAGACAGCACAAGATCAGTTGCAGGCAAATAACCTGAAGGTAAAAACACAAGGGTAAGTTGCCTTTTCTAGCCCAGGTGAGCTCATTGGAAGCTGCGTCTGCGTGTTTGTGCATTTGTGTTTGTGTCACAGCATGACATACTATTTGTGTCTGCATGTGTTTTGAATGGATTGTATCACTGCAGGCCAGTTTGATATTCCAAGTCATTACAAGCGTCAGAAAGGAAAGAGATTACAGGGTAGGGTGGTAATAACACACACTATTAGCAAGACAAGGTGTTATTATGCCTCTGGTGTCAGGTGAGATGTCAGTGCAACTAGTCTGTGTCATCCTTACAATTGCTGGATCAGCAGGCTTACACGCTAACATGGGAGTAATACAAACAAGAGAGACCTATATAAATCTTTACTGAATGGAAAGTCATGTGATCCTCTGCTTTGTTTTTTCATAAAGGCTTTTTTGAGCCAGTTCTTGATGTTAAAATAAAACATTAGGAACAAAAATACATTCTGATACAACATGACATTTTCAAACATCTAGTTGGGTAGCTTGTCATCACATTGCAACATGTAATCCTGCTATTGTTTGGATATAGTCACAAACTAGTGTTACAGTGCAGTTTTTTCTTTCACTTTCAGATTCGAAATTCTCTCTGAGAACTCTTTTCTGTGCAGTGTGTTAAAAGCATTAAGAAAATGCTTGCGGCCACAAATGTGAATGAGCACATAAATTTCGCCTGGCTCTTTTTTCCCTCCGTCTTTCTTGTTGCGTCTAAATTTTCCATGCCTGGCCTCCCTACTGCTGAGAGTGCTGTTCCTCGAAGCCGCAGTGTATTTTGAAGCAAGGTCGGGAGAGAGCCAGTGGCTCCAGAATCAGGCACAAGACTCCCAGTGTTCCACTGTTCGGCTTGCTCTTGGCACCGACTCCTGACCAGAGAGGTCTAGCTAGCCACAGCCACTGTGTGTGTGTGTTTGTGTGTGAACATATATATCCCCCCCCTCCCTCCCAACTTCTAAGCCTATATAGAATTGCTTTGGTTGACTCATTTATGGGCTCTCCCACACTGAGGTGTGAGTCAGAGAGGCTTGAGCACAGTTTCTTTTGGATAAATTTTTAGTTTTTGTTCTAACCCCCAATCCAAACCCCTCTCATATACACACAGTCTCCCTAAAAGTAAAGTATACATGAAACTGAAGTGGAGGAGGGCCCAGATGTAGTGGAGTTTGACAATCTGAACACCCAAGCAATTCAGGGGAGCACCTCTAAATTGGTTCCATACCTTGGCTGACAGTGGTGAGGTCATCCCTCATAGAAAAAGAGTCTAAGCTGGTGATCCTGACTATGCTCGAATTTCATACTCTCCCTGCTGCTGTCATTACAGACCATCATACAAAATGTCAAGTATTTACAACAGGATAGTCTGTCGTCAACCATAACCTGTTCTGAAAGATAGACCTACAGCTTTTTTTGAAAAAAAGTAAAAATAAAAGGGGAGGGGAGGCTGGACCACACATCAAAACCTCACACTCGATTAACACATATGGATCTGACATTAATCCTGAAGGTTCCTTTAACTATGTCAATGGAAAGCCATCCATCTGTCTTCGTCCTCAGACAGAATATCCACCCGGGGTCTGGAAGTCTAGGACGCAACACGCAAAACCACAGCGAATATAAATAAATGGCTGTATTTCTCTCCCTGCCTTTGTCTGGTCAGGACACTCTGTGGAGAGCCTGCCAAGTTGAGCATCTACATTTGGGTTTGGCTGTTCCCCTCTCCCGACAGCTCAGCCCGGGCCAAACCACAGGAAAAGGAAGCGAAAGGTCCTTTCTGAAGGGCTTATAAAATATTGTCCAGGGTAAAAATGGCCGACATGAATGGCAACATTCAGTCCCTCCACTACAAACAAAAGGCCTTTAAAAGAGAAAAACTGGGTATAATCGCTGTTGTTTTTATTACCTTTGCCGCCTAAACCCTCTTGTTTTACTGTTTCTCATAGTTCATTTCAGTTTTGAGTAAGTGCTTTGTGTTTCCTGGCAGAGATACTGTCCATGATATGGTGTAATAACCTCTGAAGCAGCTCTTTAACTGTTTATTAGCACTGCTGAGCAGCTGAGCATAGTTATAGCTTCAAATTACCTTGAAATACCATCTAATATAAATGTTGTCAGTGCTATCACTACGTTTAGAGTCATAGCAGGTTTTAATGCTGTGGAAATGTCCATCATAAACGACTAAGTCTGTAAAGTTTGTCTTTCCTTAACCAAATACTTAGTTTTTGTTGTTTTTTTTTAAAAACAATGTCAACCACCACAGTTTTATTTGATATTTTTGTTCTGTTGGATTGGAACTATACTAATTGAAATCCACAAAGAAGCTAAAAAATCTAGAAATACAGTTACTGCTGCTAATGTTCGTTTGGGCTCTGACTTCTTTAGTATAGCTCCACAGTTGCTAAAATTATGATAGTAGTTTATGTGTTTTTCTAAGCATTGCTGGAAAACATTCATGATTAGCTAAGTATCAACATCTATCTTCAAAAATGACGAAATTTTACTTTGAAAACAAGTTTTTCAGAGCTGTAGTTTTACATTTTAGTAAATCTTATTTACTTCCTTCTGTGAGAGTTTGAAGAGAAGATTGATAAAATTCTTACATCTATATACCGTAAAGTTATAGCTAACAGCTGGTTAGCTTAGCCTAAATACTGAAAACGGGGAAACAGCTGGCCTGGCTGTGCGCCAAAGGTCACAGAGTCCACCTAACGACACCTTAAAAAGTAAGTAAACAACACACTATGTGTCCTTTACTGAATATGTACAAAAAGCACTAGCACAAAAAGTACTAGTGCAAAAAGTACTAATACGTAAAATATGTCTAAGTGAAAAATATCACGTTGCAGTGTTGCTGTTATGTGCCAGACTCTGTCTTGGCTGCCCATAGTAACTTCCTTCTACTCCAGGAAGTTACAGCTAATTTGTTTTTTGTCTTGATTAGACAAACAAGATCTAACATGATATGATAATTAGGGATCTTTACAGGTGCTGGTAGGTGGACTTTGTTTCTTTTGGACAGAGCCAGGCTAGCTGTTTCCTCCTGTTTCCAGCCTTTATGCTAAGTTAAGCTATCTCCCTGCAGGCTGGAGCATTTTATTTAGCATACAAAAGTATAACGGTGGTATTAATCCTCCGTCTACAAGAATTATTTTAACAGTCAGGCTACTTAACTATCACTACAATGGTTGTGAAGTAATTTGTTACACTTACAGCATTCAGCACCAGTAGCATAGAAACATTTTGAAACTGTTGTTTCAAGCAACTGTTGTGTTGTCTTGAGTGTCAGTACCTAAAAACACCTGAAATCAGTTCCACAACAACTGTAAATGGCTAAAAGTGACAGCTTCATCAAAGTACAGTGTACTGCAGTGCAAAAGCTTAGCCATGAAATTGAACTGATAGGCCATGTAGTGGTGTTGGTAAGGTCCTCTTCCATTTCAATGTTTTTCCATCTCTGGTCTGTGGAACTTTACCCTCCCAACAAACACACATACAAACCAATGTCACAAATACTTAAAGTCAAATAGTAAAGCCAACTATTCGCCTCCTACACACTCAAATACAAACCAAACACACAAACATGCACCACACACATCCTCCTACACTTCTATCCACTGTCTCTGTGACAAAATTTAGTTGTTTGTTTACATGTATGTGTGTAGTGTGATCTGCATTTATCATCTCAAAAACGTAAAAATACATTAAGAGTTTGTTTCAGTGAATGTGCACCAGCCTACACACTCGTAAACATGCAGACAGGAAAGTGCAGCATGAACGCATGGCGAAATGCACTGGTGCATGCGGTGTATGCACGCACGAGGTGTGTGTGCAAGGACTCGGTGTGCCAATGTGCTGTGTGTGGAGGGCCATCTGGTCACCCGTGCCATGCCGTGGTCCCTGTGAAGTGCTGTCAGCGTGGTCGCTGTGGTCTCCCGTGGCGACTGAAGGCTTGCTGCACAGCACTTCCAGCCCAGGCAGCCGACCTCAGAAAAGGAAATTTGGGTCGCTCAAATGGAGGGGTTGCTCCCGAGCTATTTACAGAGCCCTCTACCGGTCCAGCGCCACCCACGATATTCCATATGAGAACCAGTGTGTGTGTGGTGCCTGTGGTGTGGTGTGTGTGAGTGTTGGGGACTGAGGGGGGTGGCGGGGTAAGTGTGCGTGTGTATGTGAATGCAAGTGCTTTTATGAGGAAATGCAGGCCTTATATTCATGTCGACAGGCATGTGTGGTGTGTCCTGGCATACAAATGCATGTTTATTTAAGTCTTTATTAAAACCATTGTATCCAATTGTCAGAAACTTCCCACGTTACTCTTTGATTAGAAGCTGCAGCCAATTAAATAATTAGCAACTAAAGTAAACAAACACCCTTTGTCTTTGACACACTTGTCAAATGCCATAGATGAAATACTTCACATGACAAGAACATGAAAACCACAAATGCATATTCCATGAATCACAAATCATAAATCACTGTCAAATGTATGGATATTGTATCTAAAGGCTGCATACCAGAGCTGAGATCAGGCCAGTTCTTTTCTAACCTTGCCTGTGTAAACATCTGGGGCGTCATGGTTGCTGATCATGGAAATATGATGAGGATATGGAGAAGAGCGGAGCCTCACATTAATGAGAAACCTGCCTGTAGGAAACTTTGGTTCAAGTGAGATCATGGGCATTTCTCTTTTGATGCCCATCAATTGGGTTTAGTGGTTTTCTGGTCGGGCTCTGTAGACGAGGGGAATAATGCTGAAACAAGACTGAGGATCCATTTGCCAAGACGCAGACGATCTGTTGAATATTCACAGTATCTTAGTGATAAACCACATCTCGTCTGCGGAACACAAACAGTACTCAATGATTAGAGAAGTGGGGAAATCAGTTGACCAGATGAAAATGTTTGTAGCCATATCACAAGCTGTGGTAGGGTAGGGTCAGCTACAAGAGCAAAAATGAGTGCCTCGCCTACGTCCCCTTGATGTATTTAAGAGAGGTAAGCAAGTAAACAATCTCTTACACGCCTACAGGCCGAGAACGGTCCACTGCCACCCAAGGGGAGACCTCCAGCATTTCTCAAAGTATCCCTATGTTGTGAATATTAGGTTAAGGTTATTTTAGGCCGACCCGCTCCAGAAGCAAATTACAGTGCAAGAAAGGGGGTGAAAAACCAAGTGGGCTGTCCACCATGTAATTTTCCTGTTTCTCTTTCAAAGCATGAGGTATTCCTCGAGGAAGCCCTGTTAAATTTACAAGCCATGACCCGGCATCAGTGGGAAGGAGACTTCTGTGACAGGGAAGAAGAGGCATGGATGGAGCTTCATGATTTTCTGTCTAGCACTTGATGGAGCTGTGTCGCCGCTTTCCAAAATTACATGTGTCTGTTCAGAAATTTTTTTAGTCTGGCTCGGTGTTCAAAAGACGGCGATAAATCACACCTTGTGCACCTCTGTCACTGCCTAGCACTGATGCTTATGCATACCAAATTTGGCTGGCATGAGATTCTTGAAAAAGACCCTCTGGCTGATCCCAAGAAACCTCACCCTGAATAAAGGTCTTTCCTGCCTGAACAAGAGAGCAGCCTTTAGAAGAATGAAGATGATCACTGCTTACTCCTGAAGTGTTCCTCCAGACGTCTCAACCATAATTATGCCAGTCTAGGAGAATTACAGGTACCCAGGCATTACTTCTAATACACACTAAGATGCACATACACTTACCTCTTCTTTATCAAAAGGTGCTACACTCTAGTTTTCTCATGGTTCAAGTTCATAAACCGCTCAGAAAACCATTTAGCTCTGCGTCTTTGATCTTTGCCAAGAGTTCCTTTCTAGCTATAATTACTCATGAACATCTCATGCTATATTACAACGAAGGAATTCATGAGGCTCAAAAGCAAATCACTGAGAGTGTTGAAGCATAATGCTGTTAATACCCTGTTAATGCATCATCGATAACTCCTCCTCCAGAGCATCCTCATTTACACGCTGCTGTATATTCTGCCTCTGAGTTTCCAAGGGGCCCCTGCTGTAGTGTGGGGAGGGGGGAAGGGATGTGCGCTGCAGTGCGGCTTGCTGGTTAATTATGGGTCGCGAGCTGCAGCTCGGCTGGCCTGGGCGGGTGTTGGAGCCAGTGGGTCTGGCACAGGGAGGTCTGGCCACAGACCCCGGCGGTGACGGCATGAAGTCTGGGACGAGTCAGAACACCAGCCCGGGGTTTGGAGCATTCCTCGCATTCCCTCCTCCCATGGCTGCCTGCCCGCGTGTGTATGTGTGTATGTGTATGAGAAAGAGAGCAAGGGAAGGAAACGTGTGAAAGATGCAATGCATGTGCATGTTCATGAGGACGTCTGCATGTTTTCATACTGGCTGTATGGATCAAACTCAAAAACAAGACAACATCAATTCAGAAACCATCCTAACAACCGTATCAGAGCTGAGAGTGAGAAGAGAAGTCCATAATGAAATTACTGTCACTAAGAAGACAGATTTCTTTGGCATGCTTACATAAATGAATAATTTTTACCTTCATAGCTAGTCTAATGTCTTATACTTTTATTAAGCAATGCAAGGCTCAGTTTCATGTTTTCCCAGCTGAGGAACTCGTCTGTCCTCAAGGCTGAAACCATTAAAGTTGTGTAAAAGATGTGATTTCCTACCATTATACAGTATAATAAATAGGCAAAAATAATTTTCTGAAACCTGAACTTCATTTAATAAGCACTCTTGCACAACATTTATGCCCTGAGAATAACCTTATTAACGTTTCACAATCTCAGTGTTGACAAATTTGCTCCTGTGTGACTTGACATATTGGCAGCAGGACAACAATTGCTGTGGGTAAGAGGCAGCGCAAAAATTAATTTTTGTGTAAGAGCTAGCGTAAAATTAAAAACACTCCAATTCCCCTTTGAGGTTTTTGCTGTTATTCTCCTGCATGGTGAGGACTGAAGTTGTGGATAGCACCTGGTACCTGTTACTTCTCAGATGGACAAGAAAACCACTGTAGGCCGAGGATTGTTCGTAAAATTTTCACTTAGCGACACATAGCAGATGCAGTCATCCATTATGAGCTCTTGGCCCTGAAACATACTTTTGTCTTTCTGAATTCAGCCTTTTCTAAAACAAAGATCATGTCCTTGCTGACAGCCATCAATTCCACATCCTCCATTGTTCCTGTGTTTGTGTCGTTTTGAAGATGGTGTCGAAAGATGGCCCTTTCATGTGGCATTTCTGTGATGATATTATAAGACTCCTGCCTATGTTTTGAGTGTACAATTTGTTGTGTCAAATAAAATCAAGAACATGTACCTGGTATCTAAACATGTACAGTTGTTTGTACAGTTTGTGCATTGTAAAGTTTTGTTTGATTAATTTATACAGCTTTGTAATTTTTAAAAACAATTTATCTTTAATTATAGTTTCCTGAGAAGTACTGTTAATATGTAGCCTTCCAGTTACAGGGGAAACAGGAAAAGTCATTAACTGATAATGTTTTTATGCATAAATAGTATACATCAATTTTGAAAACTTTGTCCTTTATGTATATTGAATTATATGCAAACTTGTTGACAAATTATACAGTTTTGCAGGCTGAGCTGACCTGTTTTGAACTATTTAAAAGACATCTGAATTGAATTGACTGCCATTGTAATTATGTCTATTTTCCTCAAAGAAAACATATGAAAAACAAATAGTTTTTTTTTCCGAGAAACTTCTTAGAAATTATGTGTTACCTTATGTGATCCCTTGTGTGATCTCGTGTAAACTGCGCTGTATGTTTGACAGAGTAAGACAAGAGGAGCGGTAGATTTATGAGAGATAAATAACCTAGTTCTTGGTGGTCTTTATACCACAGAACAAATATTTAATTTATATGACTCTGGGTCCCAGTTATTAAGATGGTATTACATCTCTCTGTCTTTCTTTGTAGAGGTTAGGTGATGAGTCTTACCTATGCAAGGGCACTCTCAGCAGGTGTTTAAAGCACTTTTAAAGCATTTTTATGTGAGTTTAAAGGAGACAAGACCTGCTGCGGACGCCGACAGACACAGAGCGGGCCACAAAGACAATGAGGAAGTCTCTGCACACTGAAAATACAGATCAAAGCAGGCAGCCTGTCGACAGGCTGCCGTGTGTACTCAGCTCACACAATTCTTTACATTTAAGGCTTTTTAAAAAAACAAAACAAACAAAAAAAAAAACAGCCACGTCAGCTCACCTGCCTGTTGTCCAGTCAAATATGTTACAGTGTCAGCGTCAACATATTGACATGTAGTAACCTTGCCTGTTCAGTTGCGGAAGTTTGAAATTTTTAAAACAGAGTGCTGAGGCCTTATTTTTAGCTCCCTTGATGTGGATTCATGCTTAAAAAACAGTAACAAGGAAGGAACCTCCTCAGATTTGTCTCCATATTCAAATCTGTGCAGCTTCACCCAAAGGTAAAGAGTTAGTTTGCTCTAAAATAGCTCCGAAGTGGGGGAGAGGGCCACCAAAAAAGCCCTATTTCTTTCTCCCCACACAACTTTTATTTTGACAAGGCTGGGAGAATAGGGTATTTATATATGGGGCTGTGTGCTGTGGTTTCTCCACAATTACAGAGTGGCAGTGCTTAGACTGGGAGGCGTGCTGAAGGTTTATGGAGGGGGACATGAGGGGACCAGCCCTCCTGAGCCTCTTACAATCTGACGTATGGGTTTAAATACCACACATTCAAACAGAACCATGGCTTCCACCTAAATACACAACAATAAGCATATTAGACTTGCTACAACTGCACAGTCATCTGATGACCCCCTGGAAAAATGTTAATGTCAAAATGTATTTCATGAGTTAAGAAGTATGAACAGAATGTTTCCAGGTTGAGCCAAACCTCCAGAGCCCCAAACCTTTACATTGCAATGAGGCTCAATTTCAGTGTTTAGAAGGTGGTCAGTAATGTTTTGAGTGGTTCTGGCGTGGGCTGGAGCCTCTCTTTGTAGATCTACTGTATTATGGTTGCGATATAAACAAGGATTTTCTACCAAACGTCTTGCACAACCACTGCAAGCCACGTAGAGGAGAACAGTGGGAGTTTGTGTTTGTTTCGTGGATGCTGTGTTGAATCTGGCATCGGCTTCTGCAGGGGTGAGCAGAGGGGGGAAGCGGGGGTTTGCGGTTCTGCCGGGGGAGCCTGGAAGTCAGTCAGGGCGGTGGCTGAACCACCTTCCCTCCACAAGCCGACATCCACCCCGCTCCCCAAACACACACCTACACATGAGCTCACGTTTTCTTAGAAGCACATATAAGTAGAAAGAAACACACACAAACTCGCAGGCTTCATCTCCTCCTTTTCTTCTCGAAAGCTTCTCAGTGCAGTGGATTGAGGAAGATGGCGTGCCAGGCAGGCAACAGGAAATACAAGACGGCCTTGTTTACAAGTAGAGCACGTGATGCAGCAGCTACACACACCAGAGAGACTGGAGCCACAAGAGAGTAGAAATAATTAAACACCTCTACAGCAGTCTGCAGCATACCAAATTCTGTAGGTAACTCTTTTGATGAGGATATAGACTTTTTTTTTCACTGAAGATTATGATGCTTCAGACTTGCTCATGCCTGTCTATATGTCAGGCCTGGCTTTGAAATGTAATACAGCTCCAGACCTGTGAACAGTCTCCACAACAGGCAGTGAGCTTGTTGTGTCTCTGTGCTAGAATGACAGATACCTGCAGATGGAAAACAAACAAGCAGAGCCGGTGCTGATAGATATACCTAGTCATCTCAGTGCACTGACACAGATTTCAGTTTGGCAAAGCAGGCAGTCTATGTGTCAGCTATGTGCTGATAGCAGCCTCATCCTGTCGATTTTTTTTAAAATGCCGAGCTGCTCATCTGATTCTCCTCGCTCATGTTTCCAGGCTCATTCTTGTTCCCTCCTACGCCTGGATTTAGTCACCATGGCGGCAAGAGAAATACCTGCATCAAATGTAGCATTTCAATCACAAAACCTGCATTTTCTAACCCCCCTTAAAGGAGATCACGGTCTCTGTGTGGAGACAACAGTGCATTAAGGTGTGTAGAATGCATTGTGGGTTTGTTTGCGTTTGTGGTTGGTAGTCTTAGGGAGTATTATGATGTACACAGTGTGGTTTCAAGCATAACTGTGAATAAATGGGAGAACTTTGTGATGTCACAGGTCTGAAATGTGAAGATGCCACTGCCTGAGCCAATGAATGACTTATTGTAATATGAGCTGACTGTAACAATACCCTCATGTCTGGCGAAGGGTTTTCAAGCAAATATGATGGTTGGATCAGTTTTCACACCTAGAAGAGGGTGACTTTGTTCAATGTCATTGTCCAGCCAGCCCGACAGTGCATTATTTGAACTACAATACAGATAGTCATTGTTTATGTTATTCACATTTACTTTTTAACAATGATGGAAAAAGTGTTTCATTCCATTACATAACTAAAAGTATTAAAGCTGGGGTAGGCAACATTTGGAAATCAAGCTAGCTGGACTCCTAAGGAAGCATCTCTGCTGCGCCCTCCTTTCCCTGATTTTGTTTTTTGCTTTCTCAAGTCCAGTTTACACCAAATGAAAAAGAAACAGTTGCAGGGAAAGTTGCAGCGAAGTAAACTGGTCTGTCTTAGCTCGACTCAAGCCGGCTGACAATGTTGCCTGCAACTCAGCTTGTGACGTCACCAGAGGCCAGTTTCAAAGGTACATCACTTGTTTCAACAGTCAGTCAGCTCATAGTAATGTCACCTGTCGCTAAGAAGCACAGCGTAGAGCTGCCAACAGGAACACACACACTATGAAATTACCCCTGACTGGCCAAAAATACCTGTAACAGTCTGAATACAGAGCCAAGGAGAGGCGCAGAAGTGAAGTGTTCTTTCAGGCCACCTGAATTACAATATGCTGAAAGTTTAGTATGGAATTTTAAATATAAACTGCCTAACCCAGCTTAATTATCGCATTGTAAATACTTTATACTCCATTACATGTAAAAGTCCTACATTGAAAATGCTACTCAAAGGTATGTCACATTTCTGCAGTTGTGTTTTTACATTACACAGACAAATTTGCAGGGTAATCACAGGAAATAGATGAAATTCAACAAACATGACTAAACGTAACATGAATAAAACTTGATACATTACCTCATCTGTAAACATTTCTGATAGATCTTCATCTGCAATGGTGGCTGTTTCAAAACAAAACAAAAAAGACAACAGCTTCGTCTTTCATTGTCATTGTTTTGTATGGAAAATTCACAGCACCAGAACTTACATAGTGTGCATTATGTTAAGTCACGTATGTATAATCAGGAAAATATACTTAAATTTCATCTCCAGACACATAAAAAGTAAAAGTAAAGGAAGCTCGAAGCCCTTCCACCCTTTCTTTCTCAGTAAAAAGTTCTGAATGAATGAATCATTGTTCTCACGTTCTGCCTCCATAGTTGTTGCTTTAGGTTGACCAAAATGGCTGGCAAGAGAAGAGCCCAATTTTGGAAACTCCGAGGCTCAGACATATATGTTTGTTGTGTACCAAAAATGTGTCTAACCTATTATAATGATGAGTATAATTGGCGTCATTAGTCTGTATGTTGATTGTTAACTTGAAGTGGAGGTCGCTGACACAGCGTTCCTGGTCATACTAATGCAAACTCTGAATTTCCTTACCAATACATCTGCATTATGCCACGTTTCAGCTTTCTTTACCTACAATTGACTTTGGAATTTTTCATGTACCAAATTTAGCCTATTCAAGTACATAAGAATTTTATTGGTTTCTGGGAAACAAACAGACATCTCCCTTTTCATTAAAGGAATTTTAAAAAAAAACTCTTCAAACATTTTGCGAAGATGCTAGTCGTTAAATTTAGATCTGACATTATAAGGCTCAAAAACATAAGAAAAACAAAATGTTTTGATTAAAGGAGGACTAAAGTATTGCAAGTAAATGTGATACTTTATGTTTTTCTCCTTCTTCTTCTTCTACAGTTTACTTCTGGTACGTATTTGATTCTAAAACTGCATAAAGTGCTAATCTGAGTCTAAAAATAACAATGTGGTAAATAAACAAGACACAGCAAGCACACAGTACCATTTAGAGTTGTTGGAAAGTTTATCTGAAGAGTTTAGGTGGAGGCAGGCTAGCACTTCCTATTGACCACCAGTATTTGAGCTAAGCTAATTAACGGTGGGAGAGTTTTACTCATCTCTTTCTTGTTAGTGCATGCACAGTCAAAGAATGGTGCCTATCGTTTTGTCAGGAACTAAGGAGGAAGGCAAATAACAAAAAGAAAAAAGTTTCCATATCTCTAAAAAGCAAAAAATACCCCATGACTATTACACTATTATTTTGCTATGTTGTTTTAATTATGCATTAAAGTAATAATAGGATTTTAGTGTCGTAGCAGAGATTCTACTTTGAGCTTATTTTTGACTTCACAAAAACCCTGAGCCTAAACTGACACCTTCACAATACTTTGTCATGCCCAAGTAACGGTACAAAAATCAAAATTGCAACAATAAATTTGACCAATAAAAAAGAAAATGCTGAAATCATGCAACGTTTTTGCACATGAAATAAAATAACTTGCATATTATTATATAAGCAATTATACGTACATTCACCAACTGAATTTTAAGTCTAAAATAATTCCAATGCCACTATATAAAATACTCCATTACAAAAATACTGCATAAAAAAATGCTAGTCAGTTGACAAGAAACTATTGCACAAGTAAAAGCATACTGAGAGACTTTTGTAGAGTATTGAATAGTTATTATGTAATTGTATGATCACTTTTAATAATAAAACTTTAAGTTGCATTAATTAATTGGTTTAATCAATAACAATATACAGTAAATGTTCTATAAGGGTAACCAAATGTTTTACCATATTATAAATTATCTGCAAAATCAAAGGTATCTGTAGCAAATAGGTGTACTTTACAGTGGTAAAATTCCAAATATTATTCCTCTGAAATAGAGTTTAAAAAAAGCAACAATATTGTGCGGTGCTTTAAAAGGTCTTGTGAATATTTGGTTGCTAAGGTTTAGTGAAAATACTTCACCACTCATATCAGCATTTTCATCAGCGTTGACTTGTGTTACATGTTACCGCCTCACCAGTTTGTCACTGGAGACGTATTTAGGGCATTTTTATTTTCTCTGGTTCTTCCTCTTCTCTCTGCACTCAGTGACAGATCAAATAGGAGCTGCTCCCGTCACCTGTCAGAGGAATGTGCCAGCACTCTCATCCATCACCAGCTCGACTAGAACAGGCAGAGCTGTGGTTCGCTGTAGGCCCCAAACAACCCCCGGGGCGGCAGCACCTTACCTGGTGGATCGGCTGGGCTGTGCGCGCGTGTTTGGTGTGCTCGTCCAGATCCAACATGCAGGTTTGGACTCACGCATGTTTACAAGGCATCGACGCGGCAGTGGTTCCATCACGTGACCCAACATGTCCTGCCCTGCTCAGCGGCCTATGTGATGTCTGCGGTTTAGACAGGGCGTTCCAGCGTGTTCACCACCAACCTGGGAGAAAGAGGGGGATTTGGCGTGTGTCAACAGGCATACCTGTAACCTGGGAGATGTGCCCTGCAGGCACCTAGTGATTTTCTCATGATTGTGATGGCCAGACGCAGACGACAGGGCTTGCAAAAGTAGACTCCTCAGCAGGACTGAGGTGGCTTAGCATGGCGTCAGACACACACACCACCACATTCCATTGGGATGCTCTTTATGCAAAGGGAGGGCTGTTACAGCAAGTGTGTGTGTGTGCATGCATGTGTGCTTATATGCCTGTTTGTGTGAGTCTATCACAATTACTGTTTGTGTTTGTGGCCACTGAGGGCCAGTGTCATGGTTGCGCTCAGGGAACAGAACACAGGTCCAACCCTGAGAACCTGAGGAACCTGAGTAGACGTTAGGGGACTAACAGAGTCTAAGGGGCTTAGGCCTGGCCCGACACAAACACTTACCTACTGTGTCTGCTGTCTCCGTCACTGTGTACTGGAAAACAAGAGCTTTGGTGGAGACACAGGATCCGAGGGGTACCCCTGGGCTGCTACCAAGGCTTGAGCTTTTTGTTACATATCTCATGTTTGTTTTCGGTTTAGGTCATGTTGAAACGATACTGTATCACTCACAATATACAATATTCCTCTTGTATTTTTTTTCTCTCCCATGTCATCTCCCAGTCTTTTCTCTGAAGTGGTTCCCAACCCCGAGCAACAACAAGGTGGCCTTAAATGTGAGGTAAAGGTGTGCGAGGGGGGATTAATCTCTCTCTGTCAATTTGGAGACAAAAGAGGGACCTTGTGAGAAAAGACAAGCCTCGCGTGTGAGAGCACAGGGGGTCTTTGAGTGACGGCTGGCGTTGCATGACAAACAAAAGCAAATGATTCCCATCAGCTGTCATGAGGCACAAGATGAAACGCTTAGTCAAGACAGATGAAGAGAGTTACTCCTACTGTTGCATTTCTAGTGCCGCCACACCTTAAGACTCTGTTTTCTGTTTGATCTCAGTTGTCACTGCTGTCTTTGTGAGCTACAGCGACAACAGAGAGGTGCATGCACATTTTTTTGTACAACAGCCTGTGCATGTGA
Organism: Naso thynnoides; assembly: GCA_029783665.1. Classification (NCBI taxonomy): domain Eukaryota; kingdom Metazoa; phylum Chordata; class Actinopteri; order Acanthuriformes; family Acanthuridae; genus Naso; species Naso thynnoides. Next base: position 14,798,107 of record JAQLOL010000014.1, on the reverse strand, counting down.
GGGCATGTGTACATAGTTGTGTGAGTTGGAATATACACTTGTAATAACGCACTTGGTTTTACATGTGTGTTGTATCCGGTAAGTTTGCATACGAAAACAGCCTGTTTATGTGACCATTTGCCTTCAGATAGCAGTCATTGTGCTGTAAGTGACCCACTTTCTATTGCCGTTAATTTTCATTAGTGCTGCATTTGTTGTCCTTGCATTTTGGCTTAGGCAAAAGCCTAACTGAGGCAAGCTGATATGATAATTAAGATAAGCTGGTTCTAGACCCTGAGGTGAGTCTTCCTGGTCGAGTTGTGTAATAGTAATAGCAGGGTTCCTTCACGACCAGAGATAGTGGAGCAGGGGAATCTCTAATTGCCCCAATTATCAAGGGAAACCTGCATTCCAGCAGGTGGTAGAGTGAGCAGGGATCTGCTGAGTGTTATGACATTACCTGTACCATTAGCTGCTCATTAGATCACGGCACTAAAAAATAAGTGAAGCTCAATTTCTCCCCGTCTTTTTATTTTTACAAGTTTACTTTCAATAGAATTAGGTTAGATAGAGCAGATAGGTTACAACCTCGGGCACGCAGGAATTCAAGCTCATTAAATGCTTGATTGTTTTGGGCGTGGTGATTTGTGAGAGAACAGGGTGGCACACTGGATCGAGATCAACACTGACACAATGTAATCAAATGACCTCAGATCAAACCAACTTATTAAGTTCACAGAGTGCTCTAGGCGAGGTTCCATACGGAGAATTTTCTTTGTTGTGCTGCCAGCTTGTTGTTTCCAGATGGACTGGGTTGTTTTTTACCTTTTGGATGCAAAACAAATCAAATGCTTGATGTGTGCTACGATCATTGGAACACTGATGTTCCCTCTTTGCATAGATTATCCTCTCCTACAAACTCAGGAACACAAACATACACTCCAAAGCTGGGAGATGAGGGAACACGAAAGTGTGAGGGCTAATGTTGTGACTAAGCCTCGGCCATTTCGTGTCAAGAGGTTTAGATTAGTCACACTCTGAGGTGTACCGCGTGCATTATTTATTAGCAGGCTCTCTTGTCGCCTTCAGCATTGCACCACTCCCTCGGTCCCTGCCAGCTAGGATTTATACCTCTGGTAGAGCTGGCAGGGGAATGAAGCACACGTTAATTAAGTAAATGGAGAGAAAGTGTGGCCGGACCGCGCTGACATCTAATTAGTACTGCTGCGCTCTCCTACGCCTATCAATATAAAATCATCAGATTACACAATCCAGCAGGTGAAGCTACAGTTGATCAGCAGTTGGTCAGACTGATAATGAAAAACCTTGTATTAGTCACTGTCGCTGTGACAGGCATCAGTGGAGGCAGTGGGGAGACACGCTCTCTTGTGTTCAAGAAGTTACAAAGTAGTGTTAGGCCAGAGGTCTTAGAGGAGTTAATGGACGGAGGTGAAGGGGTTTCAGAGCTGCCATGAATTTTTAAATGTGATCATGTTTCCTGTGCTCTTGTATACATGCAAACGCTCGGTCACATAGGAGCAGGACTTTGGTTCCACTTCCACAGTGGAAAGAAAAACCAACACCTGTAATCCCTACAACGTGTAGAGGAGACGAAGATCACACTGCTGAGACCCGAGCGTGTTTTTAGTGTGTGTTCTCACACGTGCAGAGACGTGTGCATGTGTTGGCTTCTAGTGTTTTTAACACAAGGTTCAATACTAGGAATTACTTGTCTTGTATACAGTGCTGCACAGTTGATCAAATTTTATTCAAAGTTGGATATTATGTAGATATATAATATATAGATATAAATGTGGACTACTGCAAGTTATTAATTTACAAATCGCAGCTGGCAAAATATTTGTTCAAGGACAAGAATGTGTGTCAAAATACAGTGTAATTCAAATATTGTGGTGCTGCAGAGTTGTCCTGACCCACATGTTATATTCATCAAATTTAAAAATAAATAAATAAATAAATAAATAAAAAGTAAAAATAAAAAATCTTTGTTGGGTACAGATCCCTACAAAAATCACACCACAATATATTTTAATGTTTTTGTTGTTGTTGTTTTTTATTGAAAATGAAAATGACATTCATTCCGTCTAATACTACAAATCGTACCCAGATCGCAATATCAGTCAATATCAATAATCACAATGAAATATTTTCCAAAATCGTGCAGCTGTACTATTGTGTATGTATATTATATACTGTATTTTCATTAAGTGTTTGACTTTGTATAAGATCCCCATAAGCTTACATGGAAAATAAACTAAATAAAATGAGATGTAGCAAAAACAAAATCCTTATTTTAAATATAAATATACTTTTTGTTGGGAGTGTCTAGCTAATGTGCTTTTATTTCAAATCCATAAAACAACATTAGATTTTGGCAAAGACTATTGACCCTAGTTAGCTTTGGTTCATGTTTTTAATCTGAGCTAAATTAATTTGTATTTGTTTTAATTAAATCTGCAATAACTGATTTTTTTTTCAGGCCTGTTATGTGGAGCAGATACAGAGCCACATTAGCATTTATTAAAGGTTGTGTAAATGTGATTTCTGTATTTACTCTCCTTTTAGCACTGCTTTGCACCAACCCCTGGGAAAATGTCTGACACTGTAGCAGCTAAATGCTCCACTATGTTTACAAGCTAGATGCTAAATTTCTTTGCCTGTGTTCAGTGAGTTTTTTGAGTTTTTTTAGCTGAAAACAGCCCGCAGCCAAAACCGGTAAGAGTGAATCACAACAATGAAGTTACGAGAAGCAGGACGAAAACAGTGACTTAAAAAAAATAAATAAAACAACACACCACAAAGCTGTTGGGAACTGCAGAGTCAGGCAATAATTCTGCAGTTTTATCACTGCGAGTAATTCCCCATTATACTACAAATTATCTTGAGATCCATTGTTATTATAGAAATATTGATTATAGCAGCTGTAAGACAACAGATTTTAAAAGTATTTTTTTTAGTACTTATTTTCGTTTAAAAAAATCTTACAGCTCTGTGTGAACATTCCTACATGTTTGTGCATCTGCATGCCGAAATCAAACGAAAACTTTTGACACGTGACTTTCAGGCCCCTTTCAGCTGTCGTCCACTTTGAATTATTCAGACACTTTACCTACAGTATCTCAGACCTCTAGGAGGTGTGATGGGTCCCCTCAGCTCCTGTTTCCTCCCTGGCGCTAATTACATCTACATTTTGATGGCCTGTCTGTCTTCTAAGGACACCCACTAATGAAGTACTTGCTATTAGGATAATAGCGGAAGACCATGAACTATAAACAGAAACACTTAGTTAATGCCAAATGACTCTCAACTCTAAACTAGTTAACTTGTCTTTCCAAACGTAAAGATTTCTGTTGTTACCACTGATGCAATTAGCTGTCTGTTGGTGTTTAAATCTGCAAAATATGGCCAAATTTAATTTAAAATTTTGTAGAAAAATAACTAACGTCAACAGAAATTGAGAAATAGGTCTTATATTATGTCAAAAATACTCCTGTATTGTGTTGCTGGGATATCTACTGAAGCTAGCAGGCTAACTAGCACCTTGCCTGCCCTGTCTTAAGAAAACTATACTTCGAGGTGACAGGCCGATAGTACAGCCATCCTGTAGTTTCAGCTGGAAGATGTATGTGAGCAGCAAGTTTGCTACAATACACAAGCTCTCTTTGCTTTTTTTAGTATAGAAATAAACAAACTTTACAAAATGCCAACAGAAATATTATGGCACATATTTTCATTTTTAACCAAAATAATACACCCATGCACTTCTTGAATTCAGACTCCTATCTTTGATCAAAATAAAACTAGCTTAATTACCTGTTTAACTCAGCATGACATGCTTCATTTAAGCTCAACAGAAACATAATAAAACTCACCACACCGAGTCAGATATGAAAATCACTGCTCCTGATGCTCGACCTTCCTCTGGCTCCTCTCCCACTTCACGCCTCTCCTGTCTGTACTCCCATATCCTCCTAGTCCCTGGAGTCAGAGTCCTGGTCCAAACCGCTGTGAATCACTTCAGAACTGTAATCCCTGTCGTCAAACTGGTCTCAGTCGGTCTTGGAAGCTGTGGTCAGCCTTGGTCTGGCTTTGTTTTCCTGGAGGCAGCAGAGCCCATGATGTGCACATCAACACGCTCCGGCTTCTTACAGCTCCCAGTTCTAGCAGTGTTAGTGAATTTCCCAATTTAGGATCAATAAAGTATATCAAAGTCTGGATCTGGGCAGACTCAGTCGGCTATTAGGGCCACTAGCTGCGTGGCTAACTGTGCTAACAAGCTACTGGTGGCTATAATTGGGGCCAAAAATAGCTTGGAGGGACCTTCCACAGGTTGCCGTTTTTTACACATTCCCCCTTCAGTCAAGACAATTATGAGTAAATGATCGTAAGGAGACACAGTGGTTTGCATCATCATCTCTGACTTTTGGTGAACTTGGCCAACACTTAATAACTCTGTCATTATCCACTTTGTTACTAATCACTGGTGGCACAGGGACACACTCCAGTGTATTCAGGAATTAATTCAAAGGCTGTGCAAGGAGAACATACAGCTTTTACTTTCCATTTCTGCCTTGCTTTTGGCTTTCATGAGGAGAGAAATAAAAACCATAGTGACAGTCAAGGAAATTAATAGCAGCTCCAATGTAGAAAGCATATACTGAATCATAAGTCACATTCAGAGGTCTCTCTTTGGACTTTTCTGACTGTGTCAAGCACTTGTCTTTGTTAGCTCATGGTGTAAGGAGGGGGGAAGGGGGTCTCTGCATACTCCCTCCAGGGTGCAATGGAAAATCCCATCCTATCCTTTTCTATGTATTTCCCTGCAGTGAGGTCAGCTTGTCTACCTAACCGCAGGCCTCAGGACTGAAGCCTGATGACAGAATGAGTGAAGATTTTTCCTGCATGAGATCACTGGGTGGCAGTGTTGAGCCAGAAAGATGGAGGTGGGAAGAATTGAAAGGGGGGCTGAATTCAGGCTTTATACACACACACACACACACTCACACACACACACACACACACACACACACACACACACACACACACACACACACTGCAGTTAGTCCACTACAGGCTGGAGTAACATGTAAAACATAAACAAAATCATCATAAAACAGAAAAGTAAATTTGCGTTTTTAAAGCACATTTCTATTGTTTTAGTTTGAAATCTGTCAGATTCAGGTGTTAGGGCAGTCAGTATCCAAGACACCCCACAGTGCACACATACCCTAACTTTTTCAGACTCAGTGACCCCGTTGTTGCCTCGGGGCCCTGCGAGTGACTGAGGGCATTGTGCATTGCTGCTGAATCTGAGGGACTTACCTGTCACCAGTTATATATAGCCCAGAGGACGAGCCCCTGTCTCTGCTTTGTTATAGCAGTGACAGGTGGACAATGGGATTCCTCCATGGAAGCCTTGTTTCACTGTTCAGATGATGATGAAGTGACCTGGTCTGGATTCACAGGTGTCGATGGTGGCTGTCAGCACTTGTTTGATGGGTGGCTGTCCCTCAAAAATGCCGGTGAATTGATTAATGTAATAAATCAGTCACAGAGCATTCTTTGTTTGATCTGTTCATATTATTTTTTTGCATGATTTATACCATTATCTGCTTTTTTGCGTGTGTGTGTAAATGCTCTACAAATACATTCCACATGTTCTCCTCTTCCTCTCCGTCCGTAGGAAGACCCGACCCTTTGCACACTCTCTGTAAACCTCTCTGTCTCAGTCGTTCTGAAGTGGAGACATGCCCAGCTCTCCTTAATGGCCCTTTGTTCAACCTGCAGGCCTACAGGTCAGGGGTCAACTGCACCTGAGGCCGATTCCCACAAACAAAAGCTCTGTGTTTACTGGCACCAGGCCACCACTTCCCTGTCTCCTGCGTGACACATGTGCACACACAGGCACACAGAAAAACAAGGAACAAATAGGCGGCTACAACAAGATAACGTTTAAATAATAGTTTATTTAACTCTCTTATTTATATTTCTGCTTTTTGTGCGATTGTTAATATTATATTGAAAAATTATTTTATTCTGTTTTATCAACAAGTATTTGAAGAAATTGTAGTAGATCCATTCTCTAGGATATTAAAGCCTTACTCTATAAAGAGCACCGTGCAGAAAGAAAAATGGGGCCCAAGACATTTCCGCATTAGCTGCCTTAGCTCACAGGATTATTTCTTTAAGATATAAATAACATTTTTGGGATCAAAGAAGATGGTCTTTCGTAGTAAATAAAAAGTGAAACCAGGTCCAAAACCACACTATAACCTCAGCCATCCAAACCAACCCAAGTTTAATGTAGCTTTTAATCCCAGAAATCTAAATCAGAACTGAAGAGGTGGGCTGGCACTTTCAAAACTAATTTGAAAGATTAAAAAAATATGTATTAATTTTACAACAATTTCCTAAGGAAACATATAACACTCAATGGAGGAAATATAAAAAACAATCCCAAGCATTAGAATTAAATCTGTGATGAGATATAAGAGATAAAGTGTCAACACTTCCAACACAAATATCATGTGCTGCTCTCAAACCCAGAGCATTGCAATCAACCAGGAAGCACCGCCTCAACAATTCCCTGTACTTCCTCCGCTAGAGACGGCCATTCTCAGCTCCTCTGGCACCCAGTCAAGGACAGCAGATGGGAATCTTTAAGCTGCCACATATCCGCCCACAGACAGGAGCAGAAGGGGGCTGTGCTGACCAGATTGAACCCTGAGATGGAATAAAAGAAACTGCCGGGTGCTGCATGGGGATTGGGTGGCGGTTGTTGGGCTTGGGGGGTTGGGTCCTTGGCAGAGTGGGGTCCTACCTGTCAGGACTTGAGTGGAACAGGTGAACCCCCGTCCCCAAGGCCCTGTACTCGCACACACACATACACAAACACACACACGCACACACACACACGGGTCAGCCCCCTCCACCTGTCACTCTGGGAACCAACAGGGTGCCTCCCTTCATCCATCCTACCCTTTCTTACCTCCTCCATCTCTGCTCCCCCCTATTTCTGTCCCGATAGCTTGGGGCTGTACCTCTTTTAACTTCTCTGCATTAAGCTGTCTCCTCTTTTCAGTTGTCATAAGCATTGTTGTGTAATTACCGTTCATGACTGTTGCATAATAAAAACAATAGCTGTTTTCATAACAATAACCGTTCACTTTGCCTCGTTTCTATCACCAGTTAACACACAGCAGTTGTTAACTTTTTCCATTTTTTTAAACAGGTAAAAGCAATGATGCAGTAATTCAAATAAAAACTATGAATTTTTTTTTGCTTTTGTTGTACAAAAGTGGTGTCAATGCAGTCTCAGTAAGTGATGCACCCTGCTTTTCCTGCGACGACAGTGGTTTGTTCGTCGCATATAAACTGACAGCATAGTTCGCGTGAGCGGCGACATCTGCTACCTTTGAACAGACAAATAAAAGAAACACAAACAACATTAACAGAAAATACAAAAAAGACACCGCAGCTCTGCCCACACCCTCTGATTAACAAGCGATCTCTGGAGAACTGTAGCACAGACACACCACAACTTACTACCAAACAGCAAAACAAACACTGCAACATGTATTACATTAGACATTTTGATTGAGTGGCTGCAGTGCATCAGTTTACAAATCACTCCCTTTAACTTTCAGTGCGTAGTCCACACAGAAAAACTGAGGTCTACGTACGAGTTAAACTCTGACAAAACATTTTGACTGTGTGACTTTTCAGTTTTGTCGAGTTTGTGGGAATCTGTTTGATGTCAGAAGTTGATTTTCTTCAAATACAATATGTGACATAATTTTATCTGCCCAAGACAACATTTATCTAGTATGTGTAGGTTGAAAACTTGACCCAAGTGCTTGACTCACAGTCTTTGAGCAGACCTATAGCGATGAAAGCAACTTGAACCTTGAAGGACAAAAATAAAACTGTACTGTGCACTGACTCTGTAATGTAGATGGGAAAAACAATGTGAGCTGCTTGTTTGCTCCACAGGAACTCAGTCTCCTAACAAATAAATACGTTCTTGACACTTGAGCTAAATGTTTTCATTTCTTTTGTTTGAAGGTTTACTTTGTTGACAAGCTGACTACTGTTGTTTGCATGTGAGCTGATCTAAACTTGTACTGCACAGGCTTATAAGCGGGGTCTGTTGTTGGATCCTGAGGTTTTAAAGGTGGGGTAGGCAGTTTAGTTTTGGTGTCATCGGGCAAAAATTCCATAATAACCTCTCAGCAAATTGTACTTTAGATGGTCTGAAAGCACACCAGACGTTATTTCAGAGAGCGTGTGTTCCTACTGGCTGCTCTACGCTGTGCTTCTTAGCAGCAGGTGACGTCGCTACAAGCTAATTTGCTGTTAAAACAAGTGACGTGTCGTAGGTTCAGAAACTGGCCTTTGGCGACTTGACAAACTGAGTTGCAGGTGACACCATGAGCTGGCTTGAGTCGAGCTGAGATGGACCAGTTTACACTGATGCAACTTTCCTGCAACTGTTTTGTCTCGACATGAGTCTTTGGTGTGAACTTCACTTAAAAAGGAAGAGCGACAACAAACGAAACAAAACACAAGCCGGAGCATAAAAAGGCAATGAAAGGGTGCAACAGAGATTCTGATTAGGAGTCTTGTACTACTGCTAGCTTCATTGTCAGACATAGCCTACAAGAACTGATGCCTAATTCAAATCAGTACCACCGCAATTGACATCATTATGACAGCTACCAACTCTGTTACTTTTCATTGTAATGACAACAGCACAAATGCAGTATTAGCAAGTCAGGCTGGTTTAAATTTCCCACAGCTTTGTAAAGCTCAGGGAAACTGAAGAGGCAACTCCCTCTTTTCCCTTAAAAAGTTTTCATGGCACCTTACTGCAATACTCTTGGCCCCCAACTGCTTCAGTGAAGCTGCTCTGCAGCCGGCAATCAATGGCTGTGGTTATACAGGACAGTCTCTAGGTGTGACTTTGTGCACTGTGATGTGCAGCTGCTAGGAAGGAGCAAGCACGCTCAGTTAAGTTCCAGTAAATAAATACTGCTTAAAATAACAAATAATGTTTTGGTGGAGGATGACAAACCATGAGTCACCCTGTGCTACACGGTCTGACTCACCTCAACAGTGCCAAGTGGGCAGACGCTGCTGAAACCTGTTGTGATGAGTAGAAAGACAGAAACTCTTAGCTGCACGCAAAGTCCACATTTTTAGCATTTCAAACTTGACTTGCAAATGCAGTGTGCACAATTTTCCTTATCCAGAAACAAAGCAAGTTTTCTGTCTTTGCACTTGGTGGCTCAAAAGTTCTGTGGGAACCACAGAACTTGGTGTTCACGCACGTTAACGTTATGATAATGCCTGTGTGTGCTGTGCAGCTACCTGTGGGGCATGCTGTTTTACATGTCCTTTTAAAAGTTTCTGTGGGATTAAAAGAGGTTAGATGCACACAGCACTCTGCTGTTTCCCTTAGGCGAGAGAGGAACCTTTCCACTCTCTACTCGCTCTCCACACTAGTCACGCAAGCCTCGTCAGAGATAGGTGCACACACACACACACACACACACACACACACACACACTCGCACAGTCACAGGAAATCACGCAGACAAAACCTCATACTTACATAAAGAGTCAGTGAAGCAAGGTAAAGTCACAAATTGCGTAACGCTGTGTTCTTGGTTTATGTGGTTTTTGAATTCTAAGGATTTTTTGCAGTCTTTGCAAACCTGATTTCTTTTATTTGCAGGCGTCACTGTTGCTTTAAACTCAGAGAACCAGTAAGAAAATTAATAGGGAAGTTTGCATTATAGAAGTAAACAATGCCCATATTGACATGATAGTCAGCAGCAATATAATAATGTGCTTTCACTCCTGAGATTCTGTTTTGGTTATTTAACGGAGTGTGTGTGAGCGTGCTGCATACTTTTACCAAATGTGTGAGAGACAGAAAGCGCAAGAGAGGAGGGCCTTTTCAAGCAGGATGCATGCTTCAGAACAAGCTGCAGGGCATCGCTGAATGACTGATGGGTGAAACCTTTAAAACAAAGTCCCTGACACACACACATGTGCTCACACATAAACACACACACATGCACACACACGTTTCTACACACACAATCCAATATGAATAGAAGCAAAATCTCCACAAATCCTTCCCTGTCCGTCTGCTCATCTTGCGATGACCTTTTTTTTCATGAGCAGTTCATGACACACACAGTTTAAGTCAGGCCAATCACTCAGAGACAAAAGTGTTCCTGCTTTGTCTTTAATCAATGCATCCACCTACGACACTATTTGGACTGTTCGTTTTCTGCAGTGCTAGCCAGACATGGAGGCTCGGGTGGAAGTCAGGCACTGTCCTCTTTAAGTCCAAATGTCCTTGGATGCAGGTCTTAATTTCAGCTGTCAGGTGTGGGGTTCAGCCCCTCCGAATTCCAGAGCTGTATAAACGTTCTCAGATGCTTGGGGGTTAAAACACGCCGGGGTTAGGTGTGCGGCATGGGGTCTTACAGCCAGGGTGGAGTGCAGAGAACACTGGGAAAAAGAGACGCAGAGATGGAAAAGCCAAACCCAGACAACCAGTCTGTACACGAGAGAACTTCTGAGTCTCCTCTCATGTGAGCAGTGGCACTGAGGGTTGGAGACTTTTGTAACACTGGCAGGGATTTTGAATTATAATGGCCACAAACTGTCACCGCCACTCAAACCACATGGTGTGGTAGATGCACATTAGGGCCTCATAAGTCTCAAGCATGGCAGATTTACTGTAAGTCTGGGCTCGCTGTTCCTGGAAGTCCCACACAACGTGTCCAATTCTATACCACGTCAAAAGACAATTAGGCAGCTCTGAGCTTTAATATGTTTATCCACAGTGGTCAAGACATTAATTTGGTGATCATTGAAAATTGATTGAGAGAGCCATCCTAATTCCCATGCTAAATGTTGGTATTGTATGTTTATGCAACCACGGATAAGTTGAAACTTTACGATTCTTTCCTTTGAAACTCTGCCTTTTTCATTTTCAATGGGTTAATGTTTGACAACATTGCGGTTCAGGTCTGGCTCAAATTAGGCACAGGGAAAGATCGTGTTTTGGCTCTCATTGCCACAAACATGGCTGGAAAACGTCCCAATGTCTTGTTAAAAATACCTGGTGTTGTCATTTGGATTGGGATGTGAACAATGGTCTTGAATTGGTGTTGAAAAGTGGTCTGCTGCTTGGCAGTCATCATGCCTTGTTGTCACACCATCCCCATTGTACCCCAGAGGATAAATTCAGCTCATGTAAACAGTATCTTAAAGTTGCAGTAGGTAACTTCTAACTAAGCAAGCTAACGATAGCAAAATGAGACTTGCTGGAAGCAACTCCATTGTGACTGTTTGCGCAGACTCGCATTTTTTTCTTTTGTTGTTGCTTTTTTTTTCAGTTGTTGCCCACTTAAGTCCAGTTTGAACTGAGACAAAACAGTTGTAGGGAAAGTTGCAGCAGAGTAAAATGGTCCGTCTCAGCTCGACTTATGGTGTTGCTTGCAGACACTGTTGGCAGTGGCAAGCTAGAGCAGCATAAACAGCTAGCCATTATGACATTTATCCAAAGGGAACACAAAATGTTGTTGATATTTACCCCAAAGTTACCTACTGCAGCTTTAACTGCATTACTTTGATATTTATTTGAGAGACATTGAAAGTTATCAAACACACAAATTTGCAGAGACATTTTAGTTTAGCAACTGGAGCGAGCAAGCATGACACTCTTCTACTCTTTCAGATTTCTCTGGTCTGAAAAATCCAAAATGGCTGCCTCTCCTCTTCCTCTCCCAGTGTCACCAGTGGGCCGGTTGCAGTGCAGGGCTGCTTAGTTCATATACAGTGAGCAGGAAGTGATTAACAGTAAAACATCAAAGGCGGTAGACAGGATAAACATTCTTCCCTGGTTCCCTGCTCCTCCGGGGCATACAGCACCACTTCCTCTTTTTACAGACTGACTGTGCCGCCACAGCACAGCACACACATTGTCACCACATGAGGCACTGACCCACAATTCATTCTCTGTGTGCTTGATGGATGAAGAGAGATACCGAGATAGAGAAGGAAAATGGGGTGTGTGTGTGTTTGCGATGTGTTTATGTGTTGTGGTGGCGCATGTAGGACTCTTGAGCGCTGAGGCAACATCCAAGCTGCATTTAAAGTTTGAAAATGACTATGCTGTCCAGACACACCGATCAGTCGAGAGGCTCAGCTTGAGCTTAATTTCCCACACTTTGCTCTCAGTGGTGCACAGCTGTTATGCTAAAGGACTCGCACTGGGAGTTGATTACATGACCTGACCAGCTGCAGGTGTACCAGAAGAGAGTAAAGGCAGGAAGAGAAGGAAACCCACTGTGATGTCAGCGGCTCTGAATATGTAATGCAAATTTAAACCAAAGCTGTTACTATGCAGGATGTTTTTGCTGCTTGACTGTGAAAAGGGAAGACTGTAGGGGATAAAGTGTGTACGTGTGAAGAAAAGAAAAACAAAAACAGTTTCTATTAACTACTAGAGAATATTTTTCTATCATCTTGTCTAATGTCAGATTTTAAAAAAAAAGGTTAAATGAATGTACTTTACTTTAGATTTGTCCACTTTTTTCTTTTGATTAAAAGATTACTTTTATTATCGAAAGGAAGCAAATTTGATCTATTTTATCTCTCTCACATAAGAAAATAAACTCACAAACATACACTAACATTGGCTTTTTTTCTGCAATGGAAATGGGTACAATCAGCATATGTTACCAGGTCACATAGCTAAACGTGACATCTGGGTGGCCGTACTAATTTACACTCTTTTTCTAGTGTGAGGCTACAATGCATGTTGAATTTAACGTCATTGATTTTCACAGTCTGGGAACAATTTGCAACATTGGCAAAACAACAAGGTGTAAGAGCTTCCCCTGATTTGATGGGAAAAGGAAACAAGCAGTGGATTATTGGCACTGTGAGAGACACTGCAGTATCCAACAACTTACTCTACATTCCATCTGTTCCTCTTCTAACAGCGCGCAGTTGGCATGAAGTTTGAAGGAGAGACTGAAACGATATAAAAATATAACCACTACAACTTTGCCTCTAGCTTCCATGCTAGGGCTTTCGCGTTTAAGAAAATCCGACTGCGGTGACTCGGGGTGGCTCAATAGTGCAGTTTGTGGTATTATTGCACACCGTCTATCACCATCACGAGCAAAAAAAAATCCCAGAAAGAAACTGAAGTCCAAGGCTGAAAAGCGATGTAGCATTAAAAAGAGGCAAGACAAGAGTGAATGTTATATGACTGTTCTTGTTACCGTGGTGTTGCTAAAACAGAGCTCAGTAGCCAACATTATAATGTGGCGTTAAACTAACATTATATGCAAATGCCACATGTGAAGATGATAAGTTAGCATACTTATTTTGACCAGCTCTCAGAGTTTAGTGGCGCAACAAATCTACATTTTGCTGGAGAAGTATTACTAAACTCAGCAGAGACAGCAGCACATACACAGCTTGGTATTATGCCATTGTTGCTCTTGTTGTCCTTCTACTCGTGCATGGCTATTTGACTGAAAACATAACGCGCTTGGGAGAAGTGGAGTCATGCTCACCTCAGCTATATCTCTGAGATTTACATACCTGTTAGGTATCACAGCAGTTGCCATTGTTTCTTTCTGAAGGTAAGGTGAGGTGAGGTAACGTCCTGTGCGGTTATAACAGTGGCCTTCTATGCTCCACGGTCAGCTTGTTATTATCGCGGTAATTCATTTTTGCAGTTATCGCAACAGTCTTGCCCCATGCTGCTTTCTTTTCTTGTCTGTTTGACTGCACTTTTTTTTTGACACACCAGAAAAAAATTGAAGCTCTTTTATTGGCAGCTGGAAAGGGGTCCATCGCCTATTTTTGAAGAGTTTACTGGCATTTAAAAATGTGCATATATGCATTAATTTTGGTGTAAAAAAGACTTGTATTTTCAGCTTGCTTTCTAATTACTTTGACAATATTCATGATTAGACACTTGACAAACTATCTGTGGATGATAAGGAAACTACGAAATGCCAAGGCTTTATACCAATACCTGAATGCAAGCGGTTAGCCCAGATGTTAAGTGAAGCTGCTTTCACTATAATTTGCCCTGAATCAAATAGCTGTCATTCTGGCCAGCTGACCTGTCCTTTCCTACTGCTGTTGATAAAGTGTCTATATCCAGTATATATCCCTTAGCCTTTTATCACAGCGTTAATGAATCATCCTGTTCTTGCCATCGGGCTGAAATGCCTTTGATACCTTTGCTGCACTAAGTGTCAGAGCTAGACAGGACACACAAAGTTAATGTGATCTTTTGAATCCAGGTTTAACCTTTTGATGTTAAATCTGTATTTACAGCTGTATCAAGGCATTCCTTGTTGTCAACCCCCCTCCGCCCCAACACACACAAACACACACACACACACACACACACACACACACACACACACACACACACACACACACACACTCCCAACCTGAGGTGAAACATAACCTTCCTTTGGACTCAATGGATGGCAGATCACAGGCCCTCAAGATCTTAAAGAGACAATTATCCTCAATTGAAGGCTGACAGGAAGAACAAACGCTTCATAAGTGGTGCAGGGGTCTTTCTTCTCCTGGGGTTGGGGGTTTAATCCACACACAGGGGGGCATAGGAATGACCAGTCTACCCCGTGGACAGGTGAAGGACCCCACAACCCGTTCTCTGAATAAGAGCACAATGGCTGAGTGTTCATAGTTCTGTGCATGCGTATGTGGAAAAATCACCAAGACATACCATTACACGAGGTCCGGCTTGCTTTATGGCGTGGGTCAGATTCAGAGAGTATAAATACAGCGTTTGACCTTGTTGTTGTTTCTTTGAAGCTCTCGTTTCAGGAACAATGTCTTTGTGTCGGGTTCCATGATGGCTTCTGCAGCCTTTGCTGTGGTAGGCACCGAGCGTCGAGTCCAAATGTGGGTTTAAAAATAGCGAGTCCTCTGGATGTGTGGCTTGCTCTTGCTGTTTCTCTTGGCAGATTGAGGTCAGAACATATTGCCCATAATCTGCTTCATATGCAGCGCTACATAATGCAGTTTCATGTTGTCACTGCCTGCCAGTTATTCTCATAGTCA
Source organism: Naso thynnoides (assembly GCA_029783665.1). NCBI lineage: Eukaryota > Metazoa > Chordata > Actinopteri > Acanthuriformes > Acanthuridae > Naso > Naso thynnoides. The sequence goes on along the minus strand of JAQLOL010000014.1, from coordinate 14,782,964 downwards.
ATCAAATCTGAGAACATGTTGATGATGGAGCGGTATTGACAAAAGGAAACAAATTGTTACACTGTTGTTTTTTTGTGTGCTGTCCCTGACGTATCAAACAAGATATTTTCCTCCACATGTCTGCCAGAGCTTAGCCTTTCATTCACATATTGCTTACAAATGAGCCTCATTTGGAATGATAACCAGAGAAATGCACATATGGCTTCTAGTGAAAGACCCACATTTGGCCTCTCTGCCTGCCATTAAAAAACATTTAATCTGATAGAATCATTTGTCTTTGTGTCTGAGGCCACGCAAGTCCAAGGGCAGCTTCCAGCATCTAATTGGTCGAAAGGATCATTGACATCACAAGAGGTGAAAGGTCAGCCCGGGACAACCTTGCAGGTTCTCGGTGCCAAGTTCTGTTTGAGAGTTGCCAGGTGTGAAAAGGTTTCCATGTTGTTGTTCTTGGGCTGATGTGAACATCTGTGACGGACCTCTAGCCAGGGCAGTGAAACAGATACACGCTGAAGCTGGAGACGCTGAATTCCCCTGAAATGCTCGCTAATTTAGAGAAAACACACTTGTGGGTGGGAGGGGAAAATGGGAATTAAACATCCCTGTGCTATGCATCAAGAGTTTTCCAACATACTACCTGAAACATCTGAGATGTGAGAAAGTCTTTCTTCATCGAGAGCAACTAAACGGTTCAGAAGCAATCATTTTTTTAAATTTGGTTTCACAAATTACGTAAAGCCATTTCTAAATTGTGTGTAGCCCTTTTAGTTTGAGACTAGTGATTTAAGGCCGTGTGTTAGCGTAACATAACAGCATAACATATGAGTAGAAGGCAAAGACACACACAACATACAAGAGGAGGTGAGAAATTGATCACAACATTACAGCAAACAACCAAATAAAAAAGATGTTGCATATCTGTAAAGTATAGAATTGCATTATGGGTAATGAAAGGGCCAGGTTTAGTTCCCATCTGAAAGAACAGTAGACATCTGCACCTCTCCTTGGTTCTATATATTTAGGCTTTAGAAAATGAAGACACTGATGGACACTTCATGGTCAATCATAGGTCATTTCAGACCTGCGTGTTCCTATTGGCTGCTCTACGCTGGGCTTGCAACAGGTGATGTCACTGTGAGCTGGTTGCAGGCGACACCGTAAGTCAGCTTGAGTCGACCAGTTTACGCCACTGCAAGCTTCCCTGCAACCATTTTTTCTCGTTGTGAATCTTCGGTGTAAGCTGGCTTTCAAGAGAGAGCAACAACAACTAAATAAAACACGAGCCAGAAAAAAAACAGGGAGGGGATGGTGCAGCGGAGTTGCTTTCTTAAGGCCTGAACATACTTGCTGCATTGCGCGTCCATAGACGTCTGCGAACTCATGTGCTCATGCGGACTGGGAAGCAGTTTCATTCATATTAAAACAAATGTTCGTGCTAGTCTGACTGAATGTATATGCAGTGCAGATTGCAGTCAAAAGTCAAAGTCATAACATTGTTCTGTTCACACATATGAAAGAGCATGCGCAATCGGTGCGCTTTCAAAGCAGACAGTACACGCGGTCACAAATTTTGGGCTGCACATGGACGTCTACAGAAAGGTCTGCACAGACTCTCGTGGACCAGGTGGATGCAGATTTTTACATCATGCACACTAGTGCAAACCCCTGCGGACACCGAAAGAATGAATTAGCCTTTAGAGTCTCATATTACAGCTAGCTTGATTTCAGATGTTTCCTACCACAGCTTTCACACTTTTAACACCGTTGTCATTGTCGCACTAAATGATGGTGAGCAGAAAAACTCAGTGCACCAAGTGTCTGCTTGTTACATTATCCAACTTTGTGAATGAAAATTGAGCAAGTTTGAAGCTGAGAGGCTGAAATAGAGACCGTTTGCTTTCAAAAGTTTCAGGTTTTGGAGCATGTCAACAACAGCAGCAGGCAATTTAAGGGGAGTTAATTTAAATAAACAACATTATTCATAACTCTAATTTAGTCATATTTCTGTGACTTCCCACAACTGAGTGTGAATAAATTACCAATTGTGGGCATAATTGCAGGAATTATTTTAGAGTGCTGTGATTCATGTAGGCTCCTGATGATTCATTTTTCTATTTACCAGCTTATTTATTTGATTAAAGCAACTTAATCTGTTACTTTGGGTGAAAGTTAAAGGCTATAGTCTTGCTTGTCTAACTTGTTACTTGGAGACAAGCGAACTGGAAGTACAACTACTGCTCATGCGTACTTATGTTAAAATACAGCCCAAGTCTGAATTTATTAATAGCTGTTGCAACTGTTGCATCTTGGGTCCAAACCACTGCAAGCATTTAGACTTCCTCTTATGATATAAATAGACCATATTTACTCACACATCTAGTTTACCCTACAATGGCCTACCTCTCCGCCTGACCCCTAACATAAACACAACATCACTCCTTATCCCAGCGGCCCAGAGGGGTGCAGGTGGTCCACATGGACGCCTCTATATGGACTCTAACCCTGGTTCAAAGGTCAGACCCCTCAAATGATGGCCTTCCTTGCCGCCCATAATTGCCCTGTTTATTTTTAGTCCACACTGGGCTGCGTTGAGCTATTAAAAGAAACGTGAACATGAGGCCGTCTGCTAATTACCGTTGGGCCAGCAGACCCTTGCTTTCCCTGATTGCTACCATATGCTAACACACTCAGAGAGAAGAGTCTCATCTGTCACCTTCGCTGTCTCTCAGTGGTTTTGCTTTCGATGTAGGGTTACAGGATGGCACTTTGTTCAAAAGGTGTGTAATAATAGAAACATCTGCTGTTATTGTTTGGAAGTGTTAATGTGGAAGTGTGGATAAATAAAAAACCAACTTCTCAACAAGGTAATTGGGTTTAATACAGGCATGAAAGCCGCTATCTGCAGCATAGATTTGTCCGTAATTAAAGTCAATCGCACAGCTATGATTTCTATCACTGCGCCTGAGTTCTTGTTATGTGCCACAGTGTCAGTTCACAGGATAAACAAGAAGACAACAGATGAAGCAGATTGTTATCAGAGCCATTGCTGGAAAGTATCAGTAAATCTGGTTCGAGCATTTAAGGAAGCAGTAAGTAATTGGGTCGATTTAGACCTATTTGTGGTCAGAGGGAGATTGAAATAAAGCAGCAGAGGCGGCCATCTTTCCGAAGTTGTGAAGTTTACAAAGGTTTGATTGCAGCAGGAAACTGGTTTTGTGGATTAGCAGATGGGCCTGGACAAAGAGTGTGCACACTTCTGTTTGGTCTTAGAGAGTGTTTAAGCACTGAAGACATTTGAGAAGTTGATTAAAAATCTACAAGTGAGTTCATCTCAAACTGAAAGTAAACATTTAGATACTGTACTGAAAAAAACCTAAATATCTAGAGAAGCTGTGGATAATATTAGTGCCCGTTTTTCACAAGGAACAAGAATATATATTTTAAAATAAAGAAGGTCTCTGGTTTGGACAATTTTCTTAACTTCTGTCTGTTGTAAATCAGTGGAGTAATCTTTAGCGTTGCTGCCACTATGCCACGAAATATACCATTTAATAAAAGACTATCAAACAAAAATTCTAATTATTAATAACATCTTGTAAAAAATATTAGTTGAGTTTCTTAAACTGTAAATAAAAATTCTTGCAATAGCACAGTTCTTGGCTTTTACTTTGTTGCAGCATGCTTGCTGCATTTGCGTTGTAATTAATTTAATGTACTTATATATGTAAACTAAAATGTAAGGGGCTTTAGGTGTGTTTTTTTTATACCAAGGGGCTTTTGGTCAAAATATTATTTCAGTACCTTAAATATTAATAGCATGTTTGTACGAGTGTGTATTCTGAATAAACTGTTGGCTTGTTCATTTTAGCCTTCTCTACTCGTGCCTCATTGGAAAACAAAAGTATAATCAGTGCAGTCTTTAACATTTTAATTACTGATCAATGAAATTGAATCTGGCAAAACCAAAATGTGATGCCAAACATTTTTAATAGAATTTTTCAGGAAAAGCAGAGTCAAACATAATGAGTTGAAAGAAATGCCGGTTCTTTTTAGATGTAAATCATAATGATGTCTGTAATGAATAGTAACACACAGGTAATATAAAACATAAAATTGGTTCTGGGGTAAATCTTTCTTTAACTTGCTCCTCTCTCTCTCTCTCTCTCTCTCTCTCTCTCTGTCTGTTTATATATATATATGTTTTCAGTAACTAAGTTTATTAATTAGTTTACCTTATAATTCATAGTTGTCCCCAGTTTTTGTTTCAGTCTAATTGCTGGGTTGAAACATCACAGTAGTTATTTTATCCAATTGGGTAAGAAAATCATTTCTGACCATGTTTGCTGAAATCCCTTAAAAGAGATTGATTCAGAGGGAAACATTGAACATATTTTTCATATTTGACATATTCAACATGCCAGAAATGTTTTTCTAAGTACTTTGTATTGACAACATGTTTTTTTACAAGCGTGGATCTGCTGGTCATGATTACCTCTGTCCTGACAGTGTTAAGTGGCCGCATTTGGAGCTTGATTGGAAGCCTGAGGCAAGTTGTTACCTATTAACACCTCCGCTAATCCCCAGGCAATGCCACCGCCCAACTGCCCATCAGCTCAACAGAAACAAGAGCCTCTCCTTAGAAAAGATCTTTTTGCTTCAATGTAAATCATCTTTCCTTTTTAGATTTGTGCATTTTAATATTATCTGAGAGATGTAGGATATGTACGTTTGTAACACTGACTTAAGAAAAACCTGTTGTGAACATTCAGACCAGTCTGATAAAATAAAAGATAAAACAGGACATTTGGAAATGTAATCTATAGAGAGCAAAGAGCAAAGATTTGATAACCTGGAGATTTATGATCATGCTCTAGCAGCATCTGGTAACACTTTGCAATAATGGCTGCTAACCTGGGTTATCAGGACTGCATGATGTGGATTACTCTTTTATCTTCGTGATGGAATCTCAGTTTCTGCTTTGTGACTCCTTAATTGTGGAAAAGTTTTTGGTTTGGTCTGCTGAGGTAACACCCAGCTGCTGCATAGATGTTAGTCTCTGGAGTGTGTGAGGAGCTTTTCTTGCCCCTAATGCTGTTGTTTTTCTTTTCACTCCTATGGAACATGGAGTGACTTTATATGGTTGAGGTAATCCTTAAATGTGCCATGCAGATGTACAGTAGAGTTCACTGCAACAATGTTTGTATAAAGATATTTTGCTTCGACATGCGTCTTCTGGATATAAATGTATTTGAACAAAATGTTAATTATTTTTATTTGATTGTAGACATGCAGTAAAGAGACATGTTGTTATTTATTTTCACCAGGACCAAACATCTTAGAAAAAGACATTAGCATCATTTTCAGTGTAGCCTATTTTAAAGGGAATTCATATATGATCTTCAATTTTATTTATTAGGGACCATGTACAATTTTAAACATAAATGTTTCCATTTGATGCATCGTATCAGACAGGCTACAATCAAAATTAATACAACAGAAAATGAATAGCCTACATGCTATCAGCTCTGTGAGATTCTTCCTCTGGCGACGGTAAATGTGTACCTGTAATGTTGCATTCACATGGAATCAGGCAGAGGGCAGACGGACGACACCCACTGGACGTGATGGGAAAAACAAACAAGCTGTCCGACGGAATGGCACAATGGCAAAATTGATACACACATGACACTACATTGTTATGGCGTCGTCATATTGTTTACAACAAATTCAATTTGTCAGTGCTGTTAATGTTAACATTATAACTTGCTGGGAGAAGAGGAAGAAGTGTATGCGTCTGCTGCAGCGCAGACTGTGGGCTACAGAATGCTAACGTTAGCCAGATAACTTGCTAAGCTAATATAGCAAAATATAGGTGTCATATTAGGTACCTGGTATTCCACCCAGCTCTGTGTTGATTGCCTGCCATATATCAGCCTTTGTCGCAACATGTCAACAAGATTTTAATGATTGGTTGTATAATTCCGGGTGCTGCTGCGCCAAAATCACAAGCTTCTTGTTATCCAGGTCTGCTCAGTTTTTTCCTTGTGTTTGGGAACTACGTCACATCTGGTTGTAAATTCTGTGGTGGCGGATGGTAAAAAGTTTAAAAATATTTTAACTTTGGACGGCATTTGCGTCCACCGTTGCCGCCAATGGTATTTTCTGCTGGCCTAAGTTTACCGTCATTCTATCGCCCACTAAAATGGCATCCAGTTTACCGTCTGCCTGATTCAACATAATCCATACGAAAACTTCTTGTCAGTCTATCCAATAGTTGCTGAGATTTTTCAGTCGGAATCAAAGTAGAGGACTCATGCCATCTTTCAGGCACCAGTGGTGAGTGAAATACTGAAAACCTAAATTCCTCCCTTAAGAGGTTACTCATGTTAAAGTGAAAATTACTATTTTGTACTTTTTTACTCAAGTAAAAGTTAAAACATCCCTGCTGGACCTGAAGAACACCTTACTTTCCATTTGAATATTTGTAAAGAATCATTGTATTAATTAATAATTTCTAAGCATACTAGCTACAATGTAATTTCATGTCATTATCAGACTAATAATAATAATAATACGACTAAAAATATAAGTCTTTTCTTTGTGTCTTTAAAAAAAAATCCGTGGTTGCATGAAGAATCAAAAACGCTGTAGTACACATGCAAGGTCAGTCGTCGGCGGTGTATCTTTGTGATGACATACTGGCGGAGCTGCCGATGTTGTTTACTTCCTGTTGCTGCTTGCCCCTAAGCAGCCACAAATTAAAGAAATTCTGCCTGAGTTTGACTTCCAGAAATTGTGCTGCGAACACTTGAATTTGCCTCAGTAGACTTTCGTCATATTCGACTTACTTTGGGTGCACTGTGGAGTGTTTAATCTGAGTTTGGTAGTGGCTACTGTGGAATGTATTGACTTGCGCTAGGATTAGCATCAGCACAGTCACTGCTTTC
>JAQLOL010000014.1:14754818-14769527 GCA_029783665.1 Naso thynnoides | reverse complement strand
TAGATGTGTGTACTTGGTCACATGACTTAAATTTAAGTCAGATATGTTACAATAGAGCCCCTCCATATACACTATGTATTTTAATTTCAGGTACGGCATCTGCTCCTCCACCATCCAGGCAGCATTCCTGTTTGGTTCCACTCTATCCAGGTGTTTGTGGCTCTTGCGTCATTGCCTCATCCTCTAAACCCATCCACTTTGACATCAAAGCAGAGGTGTGTTGTTGCCTCTCCACACTGAGGAGGATGTCATGGGAGAATGACCCTGCGAGAGGCTGGTCCAGCCCCAGGACAATGTGGAGACACCTGAGAGGAGCGGTCACTGCATTCCTCTGTGATTCTGCACTGTAATGGCTCAGTGGCCTGATGCTAAAAGCAAGGACACGTCTAAGGGAGAGCTGCTTTCATGTTACGTCAGAGCTAAAGAGTTAGCAGTTGGTAGCATGTCATATAACCAAAACTGTTGCTTTAATCCACAAGACACAAAATATTAATTGAACAGTAGCTACCCATGGCTAACCTTACTAGAGCTGATGGTAATCGATGTTGAATTTTTGGGCCCATTGCCAATATGAATGTTAGGGAGCAAGAAGATTTTGATATCAGCCAATGTTATAATAAATAATATCAACTGAAGGTGATTATCAAATGCTTGTCACAAACATATGTAATGGAGGCAGGATATCCAACATTATTAAAAAACTTTATTCCACACATCAGTGCAATGAACAGTAAACACTTAATAGTTACTGAAAAACAAACTGCCTACTGTTGAAAAAAACTAGATAAATGTATCATTTTAAACCACTAGTCCAAGTATTTGTTCCTGTCTTAAAAAACACTTTAAATATCGACACATATCAGAGAGCATGCACACTGATACTGATATATTTATGACAGGTCACCATTGGCTGATAATATCAGCAACCTAGAATTGTTCTGATACTTATACCAGTATCGGAAAATGCCTACAATACTGCCGAAAATGCTGGTATCGACGAGTAAGCCAGTCTGTGCGCAGATCTGATAACATGTGATGTGATTTATTAGCTGCTTAATGGCTTCTTTTCTGCTCTAAAACAGCACATAGGAAGTTGAGCAGCGCTGCCACTGTCATTTACTATTTCTAAGAGCAGCAAAGAAGAGCAGAGATTTGACAGAGCTAGCAAAATGTCTACATTAGGCAATATTTTCCACCGGAAAGTTCCACATATAAAAAGGTGATGCGTAAGGAATAAGATTTTCCCAGATTATAGTTTTAAAATTGATGTTGCACAACTGTTTTTAGTGTTTGATTTAAATTCTTAATTTGACTAAATTATGATTACACCATTAATTTTAAAGGAATTGTTATTTTTTGTGCACTGTTAATGGATCAGTAGTCGCTGCTGTGCAAGTTTGAGTATCATAATCAGTGTCCGGAAGGAAAAAATGGTACTGAAACATCTCTACAGCATACCTATACATTAGTCAGACCATGATGATTGCACCTTGATTTTTTTTACCTATTGTGCTGGAACGCGATCTGTGTAAAGGGTGACATCGATCCCAGCTCTGACTTCAAAGATAAAGATGGAATGCAACGTTAATAAACTAGGTGCTTTCGTGATATCGTAGCCAAACTGATGTATATGGGAAACCATTAGTTGATGACTTTTATCAACACAGACTCCTAATGTGGATTGCAATAACTAAGTGGTGTGTGTCAGGACAGTCACTTCAAGTCCTTTGTTTATGGGTCAGCGTGTCCGCCCTCTGCTCTGTCCAGTTGCATACCTGAACTGATGCTGTAAGTAATAAAGTAGGACCTCCTTTGATCTGATGTCCCACCCAGGGGCTTCTCCCTTCGAGGAGACAATACTCTAATTCATTACTGGACCTGCCTCTTCAAAGCTCAGCCAGTCTGCACCGGGAAACTCTAAACGTTGGCCCCAGACAGGCTCCTTTAAACATCCACTCACCCCCTGGGCGCTGAGGTGTTGGCTGGATGAGTCCACATAAGTCACGGTGGCCTGCACATATCCCCTCCTTAGCCCTGCAGCACCACACCTATCCCCCTCAGGTGACAGGTGGATTATTGGGCATTGGTATTTCTGCATTCTACTTCTCAGTTATAAGCACGGCGGGAAAACATCACTTAAAATCTGATTGACTGGACAGATTGTGATGAGAACTTTTATGAACTTGAAGGTGAAAAACCAAAGTGAACTCGCTGCATGTCTTAGCATCCCTTTTCCCTTTATCTTGTGTATTCAAGGCTTCACTTTACACTGGCATGTGTTTGTTGTTGACGTGTAATCCCTTGTTATGACTTCAAATGGGCTGAATGGCTGGTTGGGCACTCAGGAGATCATTGAACCACTTGACTAAAGCACAAGTAGTTTAACTTGTTTGGCAAACAGGCTCTGTTTTATGTTTGTTGCTGATCTGTAACAAAATTCATTTAGCCCATGATTTGTGTTATGATATTCCCTTTGACAGTTTCGCAAATAAATATGGCTTCGCTCGACTTGAGCGGTGACATTCCGAAAGTCATTTAGCTGTCTTCCAGACACAGGAACAAATTTTCCGTAACACAGAGGATGAAAGTGCTAATGTCCATCATTGAGTCACCATATAAACAGTGATATGCACTTACATAACTCGAATCACTGAAGAGCAGTTCACCCTGTGGATGGTAAGAAGCTGAAAGTGTCAGAAAAAACCTGCAGATCTCAGCATCTCATTTTTCTTCCTCAGCCTCTTTTGGTGTCCATCTCTCTGACCCTGTTTACCCACCATTTGCCAGGTGTGATGTCAGTCAGCTACACACGGGTCCCTTAGTGAGTGTACAGTTTCTGTTTTGACACCCGTTCCTAATTACTCATGTAAATGATTGATTACCTGGACTTTGCAGGGGCAGCAGAGATGGAAGTCCTTGTTACATGATGGCTCTGCAATTATGTCCAAGTTCAGGACAGTTTCTTCTGCCAGTAACAGTGGAAACCGATACCTGCAATGGCCAAGAGCTTGGAGATTAAGTTCTGAGCGTCCGCCATTTGGACCGAAGACTCTCCCCATTAGCAGTCCTTGAGGAGCGAGTTGCACAGGTGTGACTAGATATCTGTGGTTCTTTGTTTGGTGTAATCCCACACAACTTAAACCAAGACTCACTGTTGCACCTTTAAGCCGACTCTGTGACACCTGAGGGGCCTGGCCGCTGAAAGCAGAACTCAGCGACTTTTGTGAAATGTGATTTGGCTAATTGATTTTGGAGTGGCCAGTCTAGAGTGCCTGGGGGGAAAAAAGCACAGGGATGGACAGTGATGGAAACCGTGTGATGCTTCCTTTATACGTACAGGTGGTGAAATGAACCTGCTGCTACGAGAGCTCTCCCCTTTCAGGTACAAAATGATGCCGAATACAAAATGCAGACATCTCAGCTCAAATCACTAAGAAAATAAACAGTGACCTGAAGCAAGAAACTGCTTTTACAGATGGGGTGAGAACCTTGCTTTCCTGGTTCGGCCTGGCAACAGCTGTTGGTTTGTCTGCTTTGACGCAGGTATGGAGCCAATCTTAGGGCCAGGAGGGTTTTAACCCCAATCTTCTCTTCACAGCCTGGCACACATGGGACGTGCAGCTGCACTTCCCATTGATCTACTGGGCTGCCTAGATGGCTGGCTTGAGGGAGATAGATTGGAGGGGAAACGGCTTAATTGTCCTCACTCTCACTGCTGGAATGCAAATAACCCTCCACCACTGGCCTCCTCTGTGAGGAGAGCCCCACACTGACAAACCAAAGTCCTATTTATTGTGGTGAAGGGAAGAGAAATTAGCTAATAGAAAACATGGCACCCTCCTGACACTGGTTTCTGTCTTTTTGTTTTTGGTCATATCAGACAAGTCATTCTCATTCTATGTGTATGTATATTTACCTCATCCGTCATTTTTTCCCAATAAAAAAAAATGTTTTCCTCTTAGACCACCTATGTCATTCATCAGCCAGAGGTCAAACAGATAGACAGGTGAAGGGTCATGACTCATGTAGAAAAGGCGGTGGATGAAAGAGTTAAACGCTGAGGCGTATGTATCCTGTCTGACTTTGATCTCTGCCTCAGGTAGCTCTTTCGCAGCCATCAATCTTGGCCAGGAGCTGATGGGAGGCTGCTCCCTCTAAGGACGGGCTTGCTCAGACTGAGACTGTCTCCTCGCCCTGTCAGAGCGCTGGCATGGCATGTCAGACATCCACACAGCGTTGCAAGTCCACAACAAACACTAAAAGGTGTTTCCCTTTTAATTTTCCACATGGTGTGATTTTATTATTGCATGTATCGTTTGTGTTTCACTTTGGTTTAATTATCAAACAAAGTGGTGGTGATGTAGGGCAAGAATGCGGGCGGGCAAGCAGGCATGGAGGGCGTGTTCCTGTGAGTTTGAGAGATGATATGAGCGTGTCTCCGCGGCTTTGATGTTTCTTGGCAGGCTTCAGACGGCGACTGACAATCTTATGATCTGGCTGCACAAGCCTTCTTAAATCCCCAGCCCATCATGCCCCAAGTCGTCTAGCCCTCCAGTGACAAACGCTTTAATATGACAAGGTTAAACACTTGAAGCACTGCAGCAAAATGGTCACGACGAAGCCGAGGTCAAGGGAGCAAACTTAAAAAGCACGGCGGCTTGGTGGTTTACTATGACTGCTAACTTATTCATGCTTTATTTCCACAACAGGCCTCCTCTTTGTGCGTAAATTTACCCACTAGGAAAATACTGTTAAAAAGTTTGTATTATTGAAACAAAAATTAAAGCTGCTAAAGTCAATATTTTTATACCACGTCACTTGACCACTTGTCCGTCAAAAATGTCCCTTGTAGAGAAAAACAGTCAATTGCAACATGATTCTGATGTCTCCTTCAGCTCTACTGAACTTAATTGTCTCTTTTAAGTTGTTTTTGTTGTCTGGCTCCATATTTACCGACTGAACATAGTTTTAAGACACAACAGGCCTTTTATTTTGTGTGTGAAAAAGCTCTAAAAAACTAACAAGAAAGATTTTCACCTCAAGAGTTGGTGGGGACCAAAACAGAGCTTAAAGAAAGTAATTATTGGATTTACATTCTAAAGGTGGACACAAACACTCTTGATGAGTGCTAATGTTGTGCCTCAACTGCTGGATATGTAAACAAACAACTTTGTTTGCAACCGCTGACAACTCTCTTTTTTTGATTTCCTAAACACGTGCATTAATACAAATATTACTGAAAGAGCACACTTAATGAATTTATTCTGAAATTCTTTCTCAACCCCAAGATAATGTTAAAAATTCTTTTGAAATTGTTATAAATTAGTTTAGTAAGAAAATCTGGGAAATTATTAAGTGTCTTTAATTTAAAAGTTATAGATCCACAAATTTTCTATGTGAGAATAATCACAACAGGTTGCAAAAAAAGATTCTGTCACCTCACAATGTACTCCTATTCTTATTCTTATTTAAGATCACAGTACTTAGGGTTTCTTATCTGGGACAAAATGTAACTTTATTTACAGTTGTAAGTAGGTCTTATTAGAAATATTTCTAAATATAAAAAAGAGAAAATTCTGGATCACTTCACTATGTTAGATCTTTACACTGTTTCAAAATTTCAGGTGTCTATATCCAGAAAATCAGTGCCTGATTTTTTTTTTTTTTTGTTATCAAGTTTTTTGTTTTGTTTTGTTCGGTTTTGTTTGTTTGGGGTTTTTTTTACATTCGCATTTACACTGCATTGACGAATGGATTTTCACATGTAACGTATTCCCATGCTGCATGATGTAGAATAGACACATATTTTAATGTCAGTTTGCCAAGTTTTTTCTCTGAGAGACGCTGTCATCTGATAGGCAGCGTGGTACAGGCGCGGTGCTGCAGGGCCATTGTGTCTTATTGTAGGTCACAATGGAACTTAACACTTGACAGAGCCGGAGCTTGTTGTCAGGAGCCGAACTTGATCCCGTCAAGTTGTTCCCATTGAAGAGCTATAAAGAAAGGGCTTCGACCTTATGGCTACACAAGCTCTATGTGAGGCCAAATATTAGTTCTCTATTTATGTATATTAAGACCTGCTGTTTGGTTTGTTTCTTAGCTGGACTTCACACAAGACCCTTTTTTAAATTGTCAGAGAGGAGGATATTGCGGATATTGTGGTGGAAGGTTGTGTACCCACTGTCACTTAACCTGGCAACCTTGACCTGTCCTGCTGCCCAGAGAGATGTCTTTGTCGTCGCACTCACCTCTGGCATCTCAAGCTGACATTTGCCTCGCACACTGTCGCCCCGCAGACCACAAAAGGGAGTTCATGTTACCCAGAGGGGCAGGTAACTCCAGATGGATAATCCTTGGACTTGGTAAACCGGTCTTTTAACAGGACCTCCTGTCTTAACCTGGCAACCTTGAGTCATGTGCACATTGTGTTTTGATTGGGTGTGCATGTGTGGACTCCCTCTCATTGTCCAGCATATTCATCAATTCTTCCCCAGTCTGTCAACTCATCTGCTCTGAAGAGCGAGAAACAAAAAAGTGTAGAAGCTCCTCTGCAGCATTTTTCTTGTCCAAACATCTGCAGCTACTTACATCATATTCCTTTCTACCATTGGCACTTAGTATTTTATTGTTCCTAGAGATTTATGCCCTGAACACATTGCATGTGCAGTCTTCCAACTTGATTGTCTTACCTCACTAGATGTCCTCTGAAACGCTGCAGGAATGTACCATCCGATGCCAGTTAACGAACCCAGCAGCTCTGGCAGCTCATGGTGCCACTCCCACAGCTGTTTTGACCTCAGCTGAACTCATATTCAGTGTCAACCATCCCTCTCCCTTTGCCACTCCTCAAGGTGCTGCCACCCTCCTGTCGCTCCACTGATCCATGCCAGCTCCCAGCTTTTGTTTGTCTACCCACCTCCTCTGGTACATGGGGGCAACATTTACAGTGGAAAAATGTACTATATTTCTCTCACCCCATGTTGAGCTGGAGTCTGGAATGTGTGTTTGGGCAAGATTTTGTGAGGAGTGTGAAAAAACAACAGAGCTGTAAACACCAAGCGTAGACCCAGACTGGCTTCTTTGTTCCAGATGTGGAGCAGGCGCACTCTATTAGAGCAGCTTCAGTCAAGGCTCTGCTGTAACCCAATACACTGCCACTACTGTCCCACTGCCTGTCCATCAGCTGGGCTCCTGCTGCGTCTGTGTGGACAGGTTGATTCTGCAGTATTGTGCATGCGCAATGCCCACAAGCAGAATTGATACCAAATGCGCATTTGAGCCGAAACCAGACGGCAGAGGAAGGTTAGAAAAAAAAATCCAGATTGTAAATTGGACATATGACCGCCGCTCTCTCCAAATGAAGCCATTTAAATCAGATGCCCCTCATGACACCGAGCTCAGGTTGCACGGCTTTTACGCGTATTACGGTTAAAGGATTCCAGATTTTTTTTTTTTTTTTACTTGCTTGAATTGCCAAGGCCTCTATATTCAACCAATCAATTAAAAGTTTAAGTCCAACAGTCAGCGGCAGTGGGCGATGTTTCTGTAATCTGCAGTCTGGCAACGATTATGCCAAAGATGAACTCAGAGCTCGAGCCAAAGTACCAGAGACACTCGAACTCTTCCCACGCAATGGCGGCTTTCACTGTGAGTCACCTTTAGGACGCAATATTAAACTTCCTTTTTTTTCTTTTTGTTCAAGTATTGATTTTTTTAATTGATCTATTTGCTTGTTGTCTTGTTGCCCGCGTTCAATTTTTTCTTCTTTTCTATTGCGCCAAAACAGCGACAAGCACCTAATTAATTAGGCCACTTTCATTTCTGCTTTTCAATCTGCAGCTCGACTCTCAATTCAATTGGCCAATAAAAACTCTTTGAAGATAATATGACACAATAAGTCCACGCATGATTTTACGCGCTAGAGACTTTTTTAAACTGTCGAAATAAATATTTCAAACACAGTTAATGAAAAAAAATGAATGGCCAAAAATACCATCACTTTTTTGCTAAATATAAATAGGCCTACTATATAAATATAAGTAAATCTAGTGTAAAAAAAATTTCTGTTTGAGGTTAATTAACATAACTTAAGTTACACAGACTCATGCAACACAGATTTTTTCTGAATTTTAATCAATTATGATAAATAGTTTTAATAGAATACTGACCTTTTTATTAGTTCCAACGCAACTGGAAATGAAAGATGTACATACACATTTATTTTAATAATCATATTTAATTTCGTTTTATTTACCATATTGTAGATTCAAAACTAAAAGAACATAAAAAGAAAAATTAAAAGGTATTAAAGCCAGACATAAAAGTTCTTAAAGTAAGCGTTACATTTTCACCAATAAACAGCTTAAATACTGATGTTTAAATTACAGTTCAATATTTACAAATAAAAGTGAAAAAGAATCCAAATGAATGAATATTAATAATAATAATTCAGAATTAAAATATATTATTTATTCAATTAGAAAATATAATTCGAAATAAACACTTCCAGAAATTGAGAAATATTCATTAAATTTACAAGTTGACTAAATGTAGCATTTAAAACAGGAAACAGGACGTGTAGGCCCCATAAATCGTCACCGCACATCAATCATGTTTATGACAACATGATACAAACTACTCACCTTAAAGCTTAAAATCCAAGATAATAGCATGCAATTATAGCTAATGGTTATTTCCTTTAAAAACAAACAAACATAGGCCTAATAATCAATAAAAGCAATTGATTGCAGACTTCATGTTAAATCAACCAAACTTAATAACACGAAAAGAACCAATGCAATAAACAGGTTTTTATTAGCCAGCTGAGCTAGTGTGTGTAATACATTTTGATCTGTGTGTCCCAAGAACTTCACACATGAGTGATGTTGATCATGTAACACCTGTGAACTCTGCGGGCCCCCAGAGGCTGCCAGCACAGGCACAACGCACACATATCAGCAGCAACGTGGCTGCACTTGAGGAATGAGACGCCGGCCGTGCAGATATTAGTGTTCCTGCGTGACGGCGCCTGGAGGAAAGATCAGGCCGTTCATCCTCCGCACCGCTCCAGCTCCTCCTCTCCGTCCTGAAGCGGGGAACAGCCACGGAGAAACATAAATCCTATTGTTTGCAGACTGTGTTGATGCAAAGGGATGAGGAGGACAAGTGTTTGCACAGTGGCTATGACAGACACTTGCTCACAGGGAAGGAAATGCAGAAAAGCTGAATAAAGCAAAGATGAGGAACATCCAGCATTCAAAAAGCCAACATACGTCCTTGAAATTATAAATATATCTAGTTTTCATCTGGTTATGAATAAGCAGAGGCTGGTTACTTTGTTTTAGGTGTTTTCATGCTTCTCACGGCTTGTCCTCATTTTGATCCTGTGATGAATGTCTGGTGGGATAATTGCGTGAAACCACACCTCAGCTCAGGATCCATCAGTGGGCTGCTGAAATGGGACCTGTGGGTCTTTATTCGTGTCTATTATGTGGCGAGCTGAGCCTGCGATAATAAATTCCCAGCATCCTGTCGTGGTCGTGCACTGTTGCTCTGAGTCTCCGGGCCCTGGCAACAGAGGGTTACTTGTTAAACATGGTGTGCCAGCGGAGGAAGATCGCAGCCACTGCAGTTGCTGAAGAATGTACCTGGTTTGTACACAAAGAATGCTGTCGCTCTGCATCAGAGCTGCATGATGGACAAACTCGACTGGTGTGCGTGTGTGTGAGAACGCCAAGAACGCACACCTATGTCAGACACACCTCTGAAGACGTATGCCCATGTGCAGACGCCAGTGAGTCTGGGCTCAACCAGCAGTGTGATTGTTTTCAACATCATCCCTTTGCGTGTATTAGGAAGAGCCACGGCGAGGACTCATCCCTGCCCTATGACTGCAGGGCTCGCCTTTGTTCTTCAGCCCTAATATAGACATAATTACAAGCCGAAAAGAGCCTCCTCACCTCATCTCTCTCTCTCTCTCTCTCTCTCTCTCTCTCTCTCTCTCCACATACACCTCCCACACCTTGGATTTTCACAGTTATGACAGATATGCACATCCAAAACTCAATCCTCCGCATTCAGCTGCTGAAGTGTCTCATAAGAGACCTTCACACACACATGCCCATGGGCCCCTGTGGCTTCAAAGCCTCGAATTTTGTGTCAATCTTCATTTCGGCCTCCCTGATCCCATTCATCTGTCAAAAAGGGTGACTTTCCCGCGCGCTAGAACGCCACAAATGTTGTTTTCCCACTCATAGCTCGGGCTCTAAATGCAACACCTGCTTCTATGGCAACAAAAATCACACTGGATGACAACTGCAGATAGCATATTGCTGCTATAATGTTGCAGTCATTTGCTAATAGACGAAGCCACAGTAAATTTTCTCATGATAGAATTTCCCAGTGAGGATTTACAGCTGCCAGGCCCCATGTGTGGAGGCAGTAACTCGCACCCACAATATGAAACTGGCCTCTCAGCAGCCATTTTTTCATTGTGACTGAATTTTACTATGATAATAATTTGTGGCTTTGTTCTGGCTGGCTGCTTGTCTGAGGCCTGTGGGGATTTGGGAAGCAGTCCAGCCCCCAGCAGGCCCTCAGTGCTGCTGGGTTCCCAGTAGTTGCAGGCAGGCTATAGGACATGACCAAAATGACGGGGTTGGACAGCAGCTCGGCACCGCGCTCAACCCACCAAACATCCCTGTTTATAATTTGACTGCCGCTTGCTTACATGTGATTCCGCGGAGGTGAAATCTCTATCAAAGCAGATTTGTGACGCACGGTGATGCAGTTGGATTTTCTTTAAGAAAATCTCACCCCAGTGGCAGGAAATCCACTCTTCCCTCCACCCACTGTGTCTCTGGTCCACCTGTGGATTTACTCTGCTTGAGAGTGAGTCAACACAGGCTGAAATCTGGAGACAGGGTTGCTCTTTGAGCCTGTGGTCACCGTTTTCCGCCCCACTCCCACACTTCATCCACCTGCACCTTGTGAGCTTTGCTGACACTGCAGGCTGCGCCACAACCCCACCCTCTTTTGGCAAGTTTGTGTTTGCCTCATTTTACAAACTCTGACTGTATATGTGAGTGACATGTGGGCCGAGTATTTCTGTTTCATATAAAACCGAAATTAAACATCCTTTTGGAGCAAGAGTCATCCTTCTGTCTCCTTTAAGTTCGCTGAAAATATTTGTCTTGTGTTTTAGCATTCATCCAACCAGCCCTCTTAAAAAAATGTCTTCTTGAATATCCAGGCTATAATTTTAATCAGGGTGACTGTGCGTCAGAGACCCCCCGGTGGGGCTAATTTATGTGTTTGAACTCTAAGTCGTGATGAATGAACAGTAAAATTTGCAGCTTTCCATCTAAAACAAGCTTGTGTCAGCGCGGCGGCTGCGCCACAAAGCCTGACTGTGAATGATGCGCGACGACAGTGTGAACGACCTCGTGTCTCTCCATGTGAAAACACATTTGATTCATGTGCTTTTCTCTTCTCTGCATTAGATTTCCTTACATTTCCGGTGAAAATGTGACTGATTAGCGCTAAATGACAGATATGTTTTCTGTCGGATCGCGAGTCTATGTCAGAAACCCATTATAATACATTTTTATAATTTATAAGCCAGTGTCAAGGCGGGAAAAAAAAGTTTTTGTAGGCAACCCTTAAACTATTCGATTTATTTAATACAGTGTTTGTATTGAACGCGTCGGATTATTAAATTGTTAAAACTGTTGTCAAAATAAAAATAACTTAAATGTTATTTTTGATTAAATTAAGTGCATGGACTTCATGAGCGGAACAGTGTAAATTCTCATTGCATTTGAGTCATTAACATCAGATAATTAATAGGCCTAATTTTGCTCAAATTTCATAATGCTGCTGAATAAACTTTTACATCTTTTTTCCATTAATATCCTTGATATCATCTCCATTAAAAGATCATTTTTCCTTCACATCCTGCCTCTTGAAACTCAACTAAAATGTCACTCTAAAAAATGTTTCCTTTTTTTTTCTTTTTTTTAAAAAAAATAATTATTTATATATATATATATAATTAAAATAGTCAGCCAAATTATTTCTGAACTATAAATCTCGTAGAGAAGGTGTCTTCCCGGTACAGTCCTGATTCGTAGCCTGCGCTGTAACGCCTCTTTGTTTGCTGATATAAACTGGGTGACGCCATTGAATCAGCCTGGAATCAAACGCGTCCATATGAGCAAATTAGAGATTATTTTCTAATCTATGGAAGGAGGTCCCTGCTGGCCGCAGAGCTGCATCCTGTATCATATGTTAATGAAGTTAATGGTGGAGCTCCAGTGACAGCTGGCTGCTGAAGACCAATCAGAGAGCTCGCAGATGGAGGGCAGTCTGCGCGAGGCTCTGCAGGCAGGAGGTGTTTGAGGAACCATGTCAGCTCCTCCAGTGATGTAAAGAAGGATCTCCTTTCGCTTTTATTCGATTTTTGCCTCCTAATCGATTGTGAGCATGCACGCCGTAGCTTGTTACTGCGGGACACTTTTTTCCCAGAGCAACGCGTTGGATCTAAGTGTGGATTTGTTCCAAGTTTTCCTCGCTGTCCGACAGACCTCATGAAACCCTCTTCAGAGCGACGGGTTTATGGACTCGCGTATTAGCTAATGATGTATATGGGTTTCATGCCTGACAGTCTGAATGCCTCAGATCCCTCCAAGTCGGCCTTTCTAGAGTTTGGCCACGGACACCCGGCGCACCAGCAGCACTCCCCCGGACTCTCGCACATTTACCCCGTTCATGGCTTGCACGCTGCCGGGCATTCCCAGCACGAAAGCCCTTTTCCCGGCAGCGCGTCCTATGGCCGCTCTCTGGGCTACGCCTACCCCGGCGCCGTGAACACTCATCCCCCGTCTGCTTACATGTCCTACCAGCACAGCAATCACAGCAACAGCAGCAGTCTGGCCCACAGCAGAATAGAGCAGACAGGTATGTGTGAAAGTCAAACCGAGCCGGACTAGACCGTTGGATCATTCGGGGTTATTAATTCAGATTTTTCCATTATGGTTCAGCGCAATTACGCACAGGGCGTCAGTTTTTCCTCACATTTACCTTGTGAGGAAAACTAGATTCCATCAGGGTTCAGTAACTTAACCAAAATAAATGTGTTTTTAGCTTCATATCTAAAGTTTTGCACTGATGCATGGACGTCAGCAGACAACTCTAATGTCCCATTAAGGCCTGGCGTTCAAACACCTCTCAGAGAAATCTTCCCTCTTTACCAACCATGTTATAGAATGAAGGTTGCCATTAATTTTATTGACCATAATTTTCTGTGGGCTAGTCCTAATTATGGCCCGAGTAGCGTGGGCCTGCCTCGGGTCCTCGTGTTTACTCTCGTTGTTGGTTTCACATGAACCAAACGAGTCCAGTGAACTTTCACCTCTGTGGGCTTTGTGGCAGTTTTCTTACTTCCCGCTTTAAATCATAATTTTGCTCCTTTTGTTTTTGTGTGGGGATAATATCACGATCCAGCTGAGCGTTTGGAAAATACCACGTGAATCTTTTACTGAAACATTGAACCTGAACCAGAGGAAATTTAGGCCTAATTTAATAAAACTGTAATCGGAGTATTTATGAGCAGGAGATTTAATGACGCTTTAATGTGACAAAAACGCACAAGTTAGCTGAGATATTATGTCTGTCAGGCCCTGAGATTTAGTGTATGTAGCAAGCAGTGCAGGTCAGCTGCAGTTTGGGCACCAGGCTATATTTTCTGTTTGTGTAAATGTAACAATTTTTCAGTGATCTTGTGTTATTTTAAATGTTTTTATGAGATTAGAAAAAAAAGCTGAAAATGAGCCCAGATGTGTCATCTTGTTTTGTCTTGACCTTCAGTCTTAACAGACAAGTTAAAACTCAAAGCACTCTAAGTTTTTTTTCTCTTTTGTTCTCTGTTAAATCTACAAGATCGTGAGAAATCCACGGTGGTTGAGAACAGGGACCATCGTCTGAACGGCAAAGGGAAGAAAATCCGGAAGCCTCGGACCATTTACTCCAGTCTGCAGCTGCAGGCTCTGCACCAGCGCTTCCAGCAGACCCAGTACCTGGCCTTACCCGAGCGCGCCGACCTGGCGGCCAAGCTGGGACTCACCCAGACTCAGGTGAGCCTCCAGCTCTTCAGCAGTGCTGAATGAATCAGGGTGTGAAGTCGAATGTTTATTATCTTAACAATTTCACAACTATACAGCAAAACATTCCAGCCTGAAATATCAGGCCTGTGATTTTAAGTATTCAGTGAGCTGCTAGGCTAATATTTAATATTGTTTAATATTATTTAATCCAACTTAAAACAGACATGGAGAAATATTAGGAAGAGAAAGTGCTGAAAAGGTTGAAAAGGAAACTTCTTATCTGCTGTATTATTTAAGGATCACGGCGCCTCTGGAGATCAAATGAAGAACCAAACTGTCATGATTTGTAACTCGATCCTTTAATGCAAGGCTTATTGACTAGGCCTATACTTAATTTCGCGGCTGCATTTCCTTTGTCAGCCTCGGTCCTTGAAGTGCTCACGGTGGATGAAGCATGGTCGCAGTTAAAAGTTTTCTAGAGGAGGAAAGTCCCCCCCCCCCCCAAAAAAAGAAAAAAAAATTCAGCCGTGGCAGAGCTGCATAATTAGGGCTGGTCAGAGTTTATAGTAAAATTTAAAAATGAAATTAAAACAATTGTTTATTTGGT
>JAQLOL010000014.1:14731440-14747289 GCA_029783665.1 Naso thynnoides | reverse complement strand
TCCAGGCAGATGAGAATTTTTTTTTCAGAAGATATGAAAAAAAAACTCATAAGTTTCGAAGGGTTTTATAAATACGAAACTACAATAATAAATAAACTTCCTTCGTTGAAAAGTGCATTAAAATTGCCTAAATTCAAAGTGAGAAACCTTAATTATTTTATTTGTTCAATATTTTTTAAACAAAATTTTAAAAAAAACCTCCATTTAATTACAGTAACATTTTCCTTGCTTCCCCCTTTCCCCTCCCCTTTTTTCGTTTTTTGTTTTGTTTGTTTTTGTTTAGGATGCTGTAGTTGCAGGTGTCGTGCACCTTATAGGCTCTATGAATTACCTGCGCTGTTTGTTGTGCAACTCTTTAAAGGACAATAGCCTGTTTATAAATGGGCTACACACACAACATGCAAGTAACATCTTTATTCAATTGACAAGAAGGCAACAAGTGGACTAATTACAAGAATATGAAAAAGGTTTTGGAAGCACCACAGTGCAGTCGCTCCGTTTCCAACAAATATGATCATAGTGGTTCTGCATATAAACACATATTTACAGCCTTCGGCGTTTTTTTACAAATCCATATAAATATGACCTGAGTGTTTTTTTTTTTTAAATTTTATTTTATTTGACGCGCTCTCTCCAAACTCACATGCGTGATTTGACTGTAGCCTGGATCAACTGCACAGTTGTGTCAATATTCTGTTCGTGGTTATGCTACTTGTTTAAAAAAAAAAAAAACTTTGCATATTCATTTACAAAAGAAGTTAAAGAAATACAACAGAAGCGATAAATAATTTAAAAAAAACCACGCCAGATGTCCGTTAAATATGCTGCCACAAGTGATCAGAAATCCCTTATGTGCTTTGTGAATGGAAAACCCAGTTCTGAAACACTCTTGATCATCCAAAAAAAAAAAAAAAAAGCAATGTTTCACACGGGCCTCTTCCCGGTCCGCTCAACCTTTGCTCTGCAGAGTCATTGTGGAGAGACCTCGCTTGAGAGAGAGAGAGAAAAAAAAGAAACTGAGGAGATGATTCTGCTCTTGAGTCACTGTCAATAAACCGCTCCCACACTTTGCTGCGGGACTGGGTGGTGCACGGTGCCCGGGTGCTGTAGATGTGATCCCTGCTGGTACCAGTGGTTGTTATAATCCTCCAGGTATGGCGGCGACGAGCTGTGCGTCGGCTGCGGGACCTGAGGTCTGCTGATCGGGGTGTTCTGAGGGGTGCTGTTCTCCCACACTGCGGGGGAGGGCGGAGAGTTGCAGGCCATGGAGTCGCTGGCGTTAGGACTGTGCTCCAAGGGGACCTCGCCGTTTTTGTACAGTTTCTTGAACTTGGATCTCCGGTTCTGGAACCAGATCTTGACCTGAGAGAACAAGAGCGTAAACATTAAACAATGCAACAAAAAGCACAAAGATAAAGTGCTATAATATATTTACGAGTTAAGGATTTTAAAATAAATGTCACATTTAAATGTTACAGAAAATAAAGAATTTATATTAACTTGTATCAAATAAAGTGCAGGTAGTCAAACACGTGAATCCAGCGTGTACTGTGCCTAATCACGCATCGATGAATAGATCTCATTACAGAGCTAATTATCGACCATATTAGGAGGCCTGGACTCACGTGACTCTAAAAATATCGGTCAATTGAAAATGTCACACTGGGTCAGGCAGCTTACCTGCGTCTGAGTGAGGCCGAGCTGAGCGGCCAGCTCGGCTCTCTCGGGCAGAGCGAGGTACTGCGCTTTCTGGAAGCGCCTCTGCAGAGCAGCGAGCTGGTAGCTGGAGTAGATCGTCCTCGGCTTGCGGATCTTTTTAGGTTTTCCGTTCACCATGCGGACCTCAGGCTCTGGCTCTTCTTTTACTGGAAACCAAAACAACAAAAAGCCATTTAGAAAAACTCTGAGCAGCCATACAGCCTGAAACGTCGAAGGCAGTGAAATAAGAGTAACACCATCACGACTAAAAGTGGAGAAAACATGACAGTTTTGTCTGCGTGAAAACACGGGTGACACACTTATATGTGCAAATATTTGGTGGATGTAATGCGGCAAAAAAAATTAAAGGAGACGTCTTCAAAGATTTTCGAAACACGATTCTCACAAAACAAAACTCGAAATCAAATCACTCCGATAGAAAACTGTTATTTGGTCAAATATTCAATTTGGCAAACCAGGAGCAACGCGTTAAAACGCATGGATTGCGTATGATTAGCATAAATTAAACCATCATTGTTTTATGGTCAGCTGATAGGCTGACTTGTTCCCAGGCTGTCTGTAAAATTAACAGCAGCCCTTTAGGTTACCAGAGAGCAAATGTTATGTTAGTTTGTTTGTTTTTACCTGCCGATAAACGATGATTAATCAAACATTCAAGCAGCCGATATTACGCAGGCCTCATGAGGTCAAATTTATGGAGACATTTATTAAGTCAGCCTGTCACACTGTTGCCCCATTTTTACCACAAAAGTTTTCAGTAAAAAAATAATAAAATTATAGATGATAAAATAAAATAAAAAAAATCTAACTGGCAGTGGAGTAAGACTCGTGTTTATATTGGAAGTCGGGGTTCCTACACAAGACTATCGATCTGGAACTTTGGAGACAAACACAATGGCAGAAATTTAACAGGTTATTTTTCTAAAACAGGTTTATCGCAACATTTACCCGAGTTCGGAGGCGATGCCTGCAGGTGGTCTCTGTTGTAATGTCCGAATTGTCTGTAGCTACTTGTGTAGGGGTATTCAGATTTGGTGGTGTACGCTCCAGCGGCTCCCATTCCGTTCAGATTAAACTGATGGTGGTAAGAGTTCATGGGCTGTCCGTACGCTTGACTCTGATAATATTCGTGCTGGCCGTGGGCCGTCTGTCCGCTGTAGTAGCTCATGTCCGTCACGGAAGACTCGGGAAGAGTAGGAGAGTCCTTGGAGTTCGGGTGGCAACTCATAGATCCTGGTAGATCGGGGAAAATACTTGAATTCTTCTTGTCATACGTCTGCCCGGCGCTCATGGTGAAAGCAGCCCTCCAGAGTGAAGAAAGTCCACGGGTGGATTCTCTCCTTGTGGAGAGCGCGAAGCAAACTCGTGATAAAAGAACTGGCGTGTGCGCGCTCTTTGAACGCACAGCTCGAGAAAGCCAATAGTCCACTGAAAGTCTCCCTGCTGCAGAAACTTGGTTATGGCACCACTCAGCCGCTGTGTCACAGAGTTATAGAGCTCTGGGCTGGAGGCTGCCTTCTCATTGGCTCCACTGCTTTCCCCCCTCTTGCGCTCCAGGCGAAGTCGTGGTGAAACCCAGCCTTCAGCCAACAGCGCCTCTGCACGCATACCTCAGTGCCCTGGGTTTTTTTTTCTATCTTCTTCTTGTATTTGCATTTACCTGTTCACTGAGTGAACATGTAGCCGTGCAGGCCTCCAGGGACCGACTGTCCACAAACACAGCTTCCTATAGGTCCAGTTTTTCTCCACGGTTGCATCATCTGCAGACTGGCAGCAAGACGTTGCAACACAATAGCAGCCCAAGCGCCTTTCTAAAAGCGTAATCCTGCAGCCAGACCGTCACCTCAATGTGTTTTATGCAATGTTTTCTTAACAGTGCCGAGAGATCACACTTGATTCAGCCCATTGAAAGACTGCCAGCCTGCCTCCCACTGTCTGCTATTGTCATTCAAAGGTGTTGTCGGACAGTGAACTTTACGTGAAAGAGATGGAAGAGATAGGCCTGGGTTTAAGAAAAAAAAAAAAAAACTCGTTCAACTGATATTGCCTTCGGGCAAATTCCTCCACACTGTCCGTATTTTGCGTGCGTGCATGAGTTTAGGCCCACATGCAAATTCGATCAGCACTGTCAGAAAATAAGAGAAGTGCACTTACACGAGAAAAACAATGGAAGGTAAACAACATATCAGTGTGGATTATTTTTGAGGAACATTTTGCAGAAGAAATAAAGCAACAAATTCGTTTCGCTTATAATTAAAAAAGGACGTTTTTTCACTGCAGTTCATGCGCCGTCAGCAGAAAGCGCAGTACACAGCGGCCCCTGCTGTTTTCATTCAATCATGGAGCACATCAGCATTTTCTGCCTGAAAAATAGTTACGTGTCGCTGGAGATGTAGGCTGCACTCTGTATTTTGCTGGCTCCCGCTGATATTTTTCCTTTTTTTATATTAACTTGTTTCACAAACCACAATCTCAAGTTTTTAAAAGGCACCTCTGATATTGACCAGAATTCATTTGTAGTCTCTCATTACTGATGTACTACCGCCCTCTTCTGGTAAATTTCTAAATCACTGTCATGATGCTTTAATAAGACAATTCACTCCAAATCTAAGCTTATAAAAAAAAAAATTAAAGGAAAGAAAAAAAGAAAAAAGTTCAAATGAACAAAAAGAACAATGAAAGCTTTTACTTTGAAAACAGATGACAGTTTGAAAGAAAACTAAGTTTAAAACTGAGAAGAGCACCATGCTCCGTATCTTCACAGCACATCAGTCAGGGCTCCAAATCAGCTTTATTTCCCCTTTAAGTATTTTCATTTATCAAAGTCAGAAGATAATCCATGGACTTCCTCCTAAAGTAAAGTCTGCTTATGTCTTTCAAATGACCCAATCCCCACCCCGTACATGCAAAGCAGCATAAAAACAAATAGTCTGAAACAAAGAATATAGACTACACATTTAACTTTCATGAATTGCTGGTATCCATTGTCGTGACGCTGCCCCAGACCTGCTGAATCATGTTATCTGATATCATGAAGTTTCCTTTCCTGCCTATTGAGGGCGCCAATTCACAAAGTTGAACTGTGCAGTTTTACCTCAAAGACATGAAGGGAGTTAATACTCCTTTCAAACATTCTTTTTATTTATTCCATTATTTGATTGATTTGTTTAAAATGACCAATTCATTTTAGAATGTCAAAATACAATTTAGTTTATTTTGAGACACCTTGTAGCACGATGAAATGCAGCAGAGTGTTGCCTTACAATAACTACACACTATCTACAGTTTCTAATCTAGGTCTTCACTGCACTCATTTTGTCTTTTTCAAGCATCTAAAATAGCCTCCATTTTTTGTACATTGTTGCACCCATGGATCAGTGGACAACCAAAATGGCCTACTCTGTTTGAGGTAGGTTACTTCAATGAATGTTTAGGTTAATGAGCAATAATTTAATGCCTATATTTAAGTAGAAATTTTAAATATTTCTTCTTTTTTTAAAATATCTGTTTCAGTGTACACCATTTATTAAATGTTATTTCAGGACACATTTAAACATTCTGATCGATGAGTATTTTCCTCAAAGTAAATATTTTGCCAAATGTGTATGAATGTAATGCTCTAAGCACATTTAAGGACAGAGAGCACGTCTGTGCATGTTTCAAGTTGTTAATTGTTTGCAGCTCTCAAGTCTTACAATATAAACTGCAAAGCAGCTGAGGAGAATAGAAATGCAGAATATAGAAAATAGAGGCCCATTCATTCAATAAACAAGAAAAAGCGCCAATGGCAGTTAAGATATGCAGAATAAACACACACATTCAGCGTATAAAACCCAAAACATGCAAAGTAAGAGGGCAATTTACATATTTAGAACTGCTTCTTGAAAGCCATAAAATGTATCATCACATAATCTTCAATCCTAACAGTCATACATGAAAGCAAAGAGCAAATAAGGTCTTGCTTTATTGTGAAAGGGTCCAAATGATGTAGTATCCCCATACATCCAGCAGATGGTGCATATGTCTTGCATTTCAATCTGGTGGCTTCACTATTTAAAATAATTGTCATCACACACAGAAATCAGCCGGAGCATTTTTCGTGGTCAGTTTATTGTGGAGGCTTTGTGTGTGTGTGTGTGTGTGTGTGTGTGTGTTTGTGTTTGTCTGTGTGCGTGTTCGGCATAAATACTTGCTTTAAGCCTAAATAAACATGCTTGGACAAACAGCAGGCTCCTCTTAGCATCTGAATGGTGTGAAAGTCAAATATTGGACTTTTTACAGCGGCAGAAATTTAATGTTTTCTCCATTTTAACAACACAACAAGTTTCTGGGGAATCTTTTCTTTTTCTCAGAGAATCTTGAGGAGGGATTGGCGCAGTTACTAGAGACAATGTTTTTTGATGCTAATGCTAGCATTGTGTGTTCTCAGATTTCATATTCTTCCAAAAAGAAAGAGGCCATTTGTCTTCCGATCAAATCTCATAGGCACATATGAATTATAGCTTCATTGTTTCTTTCCAGCATGTGTTTCTAAAACGTTGTTTACAGTCTGTGCACACCTGTGAAATGTCTCCATGTTATTGCACAGACTGGACACCATAATCTGCAAACTTGGTGTTTGTCCTTGATCCACAAATGTCATTCCAGACACCAGACAGTGAAGAGACTCCAATTGCAACCAGTACAGCATGCATAAACTTGCAGACATGGTGGTTTATATGTAATTGCTCCTCTGCGAGTATAAATGTCTAAAGTTCTTGTCTCAGATTATTTTTTCTGTCTGAAATTTCTCTTTGGGTGAAAATCGATCCTGCACATGGTCAAGTGAACTCTTTACACTCAACCAATCAAACCCTCACAACACGGTAACGTGAGACAGCTTTCGGGGACATGTTTTGTACTTTTCTAATGCAGTGTGTGAAAGTGGAACAGCTGGTGTGGTTCAAACACGGGACAAAAGCTCCAACCTGCACAGAGAAGCTGCAGAAATTACCAGCTAACCAAGGTTTGGTCCTGGGAAACGGAGGAATTTTCCCTCAGAGAAAGTAATTTTCTTTCCATTTCAACCTCTCAAATCTTCCTGAGAGTCTTCAGGGTGATTACAGGAGTCGCTCTGGGCCAAAAAGAGCAACACTGATAGTAAGGACGCTCTGACATGACATATGAGGGAGAATCAAAGACACCCAACCATCCCTTCAAGTATGAGACTCACCCCTCTCTGTATCTGTCCTTGCAGCTCTTCAGCATCCCAGATTGGATTGATTTTCCCTCAGATTACACACAGAAACCCCCAAGACAAATATTGCACGCAGCATTTTGTTGTCCTCAAATGAACTTGTGCAAGTTCTCCTGTACATGGAAATAAAAAACATGTAGTTGATGATTTTAGGCCTCAGCAAACATGGAGAAATGCAATGCCTGCAAGACTGACACAGGGAAACACACACTTTTGTATACACCTACGACCCACTGCTTTATGAGCACTGAGAGGACTCTTGAGGCAACACTGTTATATTTAACCCCCTACACACATAAACAAGCCAAGGGGGATCCCCATTACTACAATAATGTGCACACCCACATGCACACACTGCAGAGGATGTTTGGACTTTAATTATGAGGGGGACGTTGACATCACAAAAACAAACTCCCTTTACTGCTTCCTACGCCCCCGCAACCATCAACGCAATTTCATCTGCCTTTGAAAACTTCAAGGCCGCGGCGAGGAGCTGCTCAAGATAATGAAGCGCCACTGGCTAGTTTGCGCTGATCTGATTGAATGGCTGGCTCGCTCAGGGGAGTCAGGGTGCTCTCATGAGTGGGAGAAGTGGAAGTCAATTACCTGCTAACTCTCTCTTTCTCTCCCTGCTCTCCCTCTCTCTTCCTCTTTCTTCAGTCCTGATTAGAGATAAAGAGAAAATGAGTTGGGGACTCTGAGCCATCTGTGTAAAGTGGATGTGTGTGTCCAGACGGCGAAAATCACCTGATGCTTTTTACTTCTCTTTCATCAGTAAATTCTTGTTGGTCATTCCTGCAAATGTTTCCAGATATTCATTAAGTACACGACCTGCAAAATGCATTATCAAAAGACTGACCATGTACAACATAATAATGCAGACAGAAGCTCAAAGCCAACAGAAAACTATAGTAATTTGTTTCCCCTGAAACTGGACGAAGCTCAGCACTCCCATCAATCCGAACTAAAAATACTCCATTTGGTCTGGGATTTTCCTGGAACAAATGATTGTTCCTGCTTCCCAGCGGTGCTGCCAGTTGGCTGAGCGTGAGCTACATGAAGTCGAGGCCTGACTGTTCTCAGGCTGCTGCACGACAGGACGGCGCACGGTTCAGAGATGGTGCATGTGAGTATGATGTTCACTGAAGAAGACCAGGGGAAAAAAAACAGGTTAAGTCTGGCTAATGTTTCCCCAGGGCTGCACAGCTGTCAAGGGAGTCAAAATACTAATGGAAGACACATGTGGCCAGATGTTAAAGGGCATGCCCTTTTTCCAAAAACACATACACACACATACATACACAAAAACATACCCAGCACACCTTCTGAAGCTGCTGCTATTGACCATTAGCTGCTCTAATTGAAGCACTAATGACACTTGGCTGCCTGTAGCCATGGTCAGCAGTTTTGACTTTCACTCTGATAGACAGACAGTTGATTATGGGTAATCTCTTAATGTGAATTTGTGGGCTTGTTTTTGTTGCATCTTTTCTGAGTGTGGGATCTTCTAACCTGTTTTTCCCCTCTAAAATCTTATCATCAGCTTTTGTTGTTGTCATATTAGCTAAATAAATTCAGTCCCACGAGTATGAAATGAGGTGCTAGATATTGTGCTAATAAAGCAATTAAGATTAATAATGCAATGTAACTAACTTAGAAAAATTATCTAATGTTTTTATATTGCAGTACAAAACAATAGTAACATGTTTAATGTGAATGAAAACTAGCTAGCTAGCAAGCAGTTAAGAGTAGCTAATGGATAAATGGTGAAAGCCATGGAAAACAGCTGAAATAGTCAGCTAAACTGAATAAACAGTTGAAGGACCCTGTCGAAAGTAAGATCAATGGTGAAAATGTAAAGATAACTGTCAGCTAAAATGGATAAACAGCAGAAATAATTGGCTTAAAGTGTAAAGCAAAAAGTAATGTAATGTGATATACTGATGAAATAGTTTGCTAAACTTGATAACAGTTGAAATAAATATGTTTAAGTAATGAGTCAGTGGTGGAAAAACCTGTGCACAGCAAAATAAACTGTTAAAATAGTTAGCCAAAATAGCTGAAAAAGCTAAAAGCTATGGATAAACCTTGTCACAATGTATAACAGTGAAATAGGTTTCACTGAAACAAGTAACAGTTTGATTATTTTCTGGTGGACGTTGTCTCTATTTAATGTAACTAAATACAAGACAAATATTTTAAGTAACTCTAATTAATTCCAGCCAAATCAAAGAGTCTCACATAAAGTTATTGTTGGCTAATCAGGCCTCCTGTTGTGAACACAAACTCCAACAAGTATTCAGTCTGTAGTTTGTTAGGATGCAGGGATGTAAACAAACAACCTCCTGGATGGAGACAACAGGCCTCTGACTCAGACAGAATTCCATGTCAATCAGCATTTGCAACAGTGCACTTTGCTAATTGAGCTGTCCAAGTTGCAAGCAGAGCCACAGCGAGGGGGACAATGGAGGCATAACAACTAAAAGCTTTGTTCTTTTATACACATAGAGGGACAATAAGTCCTTGTGGAGTTCTCTTCCTGTTTATTCCCTTTATTTACCTCTATAGTGGTATTTATTGTTATTGCATGAGATCTTTTCCTCCCTCTGCAACCCCATGCTCCTTACACCATCCATCACCTCCTGCTAGTCCTCTCCATCTTTTCCACTCAGCAGGCACAAACACCAGGCGCTGCACAGAGGCATCCGCACAAGTGTACCGTCCTGGCAACCCCAGCCTCACTGACAAGAATGTGTCTATTCTCTGGCTCCACTTTGCCAAGAGTGGATGAGTAAGAGCGGCCTGTAGAAACAGCTGTTCAGGGAGTGATCAAAAGAAAGAGACTTCTTTGATTACTACCTCTTTGTTCGCCCTCCACTCCACTTTCATATTCATGAAGGCCACTCTCTGAGTGGGCTGCAAGCCAAGGGAATGCACAATACAAGAGCATACTTATTGAAGTGATAATACACTTTTATCTTTTCTTTTTTAAACCCATCGGCTGAGCAGAATTCTAAACATCACATCCCCAGTGATACTCATGTAGATTATAATTTCAGCAAATATCTTATTCTCCTATTATTCTGATTCCCCACTATCCTATCGTTCATCTTGACCCTTTACCCCTTTGTTACAATCTCTTTGGGTGCTTATCAGCAGAGAGTAAAAACGCAGCCTTGGTGACGAGTAGACTCTCCTTGAATCTGCCGGGTTGAGATGCCCTCTCCCAGGATTCTAGCAGGAAACTCCACCCTGATCCAAGCATGTTTGTTTTGGCTCAAACTAAACCACATTGAGGACTAGATGAAACTGCTCCCTTCTATCTGCTGATTATCTCTGCTAAATATGTAGGCACAATAACTCCAATTTTCTGCACAACAAAAACAAATGCATGTCCTAGTTTCTAGGAAAAATGGTCACAGTAGACGTCAATGACAACTGTTTAAGATAAAACACAAGCACAGCATAAAAAAGCATGTGTAGGGTTGACTTTCATTGTTACTCGTGACATACACTGCATGTATTTTAAATGCATAAACGTCTGTATTCCACTAATTTATGCTCAGTCTGAACATTTTAAAGACATTATTCAGACTTAATGAAAAGTGAACTGCGACAAAATCTTGAGGCACATTTAAAGTTCTCGCTCCAGCACCTTTGTTTGGGTGTTTGTCACAAAATAAATTCAAATACTCAGAACAAATTTACTCCAATGCCTTTGACTGGAAATCTTTTGTAGGTAGGAAAATCACAGAAAAGTCTTGTGTAAGACATCCACCTAGTTATTTGGTGGGCTTGTTAACACAGCGTAGAGAGCTGTCATTTTTCCAGACATGCCTGAGCATGACAGATTTTTGGGAGTTTCTGCTCTGCACCTTTTTCCTCCTTAGTCTGCACAAAAACCCCACCATGGTCTCTCATCTCCATCTTAAAAACTTGCAGTCACACCCCTAAATCAAAGGTGGTAGAGTGATTCAGTCAGGTTGTTAAATCAGACAAAGTGCGTCAGTCTTGAACCACCCTAATCCATCGGACCACGAGTACGTTTCTGTATAAATATTTGGCTCCAGGAGGTGAGTGCATTCCTACCTATCTCCACTCCCTTGTCTCCTGTAAAGGCTTTTGTCCTCAGGAAAGTTATGAGGACATGAAGTTCAAGAAACAGAGAAAATACACCAGGGACCATGCCACCAAGAGCAGTGATTTCCAACCAGGAGTACTTGTACCTCAGGGGCTACACCTGCAGCTGCTTAGGGAGACAAGGACAGATTGTAGAATAATCTGAGTATGTGAAAAAAACCTCCAGCAGATTTCCTTAAAAAAGTGTATTAAGTCAGCTGTAATACAAGTTAACATAAGAATCTATTGAAATTAGTTAGCAAGTGGGCTATCAAGCTGAGAACTTTAAACAGTGAGCTAAAAGTGGTGGATAGAATAGGCTGGTTGATATTGCTAATGGATCGAGAGTTAGTTACGGTCAAATAATTAGCTAATTTTAAAAAAAAAAACAGTTAAAATAGTGAGGTGAAAAACATATAGTGATAAACAGTTAATGTATAAAAAGTAAAGAAAGAAGCCTAATGAAAATCCTCATGAAAAAAGATGGCAAAAAGTCATGGATAAACATTCTAAATAATTAGTCAAAATAGAGAAACAGCTTAACTCTTTAGCTTAACGAAAGATCTAAAATTGTGAATGAGTAGTTTTAATTTTAGTGTTTAAATTGGTTAAATGAATTGATAAACTTTTAATAGCAGCACTGATGAAGGGGTATTTTTGAAGTCCTTCTAGGTGAGTCCCACCACTCAGCAGCCATCTTGGTGATGTCCCCTGACAGTTAATTTAAAGGTACTTTATTGGTCACGTATACAGCAGTTTTCTGCATTTAACCCATTCGTGAGGAGCAGTGGGCAACCACGCTGTGCAGCGCCCAGGGACAAACTTCAGATTCTGAGCCAATACTTTGATCAAGGGTACTGACTGGAGATAGACCTAACATGCATGTTTTTTTTATGGTGGGGGAAACCGGAGCACCTGCAGAAAACCCACATGGACATGCTCAAAAAAAAAACAAACTCTACATAGAAAGGACCTACTTCTGACAGGAATTGAACCCAGAACATTCTTGCTATGAGGTCATAGCACTAACCACTAAGCCACCATGCCACCAATTTAGAATGGGAACATAAAAACTGCACATATAGAATTGGCAAAACTCTTAAATCTTGGTGAGTGTGCCCAGAAGTTTAAAATCTCTTTTTCTACATAAGTTACTTTCATGACACAGACTGTTTTTATAACTAAATCCAGAGTGCCGACATGATTGGCTATATATTTTCCTGGTTTGGTTATTGTAGAGCAAGCATTTGGATTTGGGGGAGAAGAGGCAGGATATTTGTCATACATTCATCATCTCTGGCACTATGGACTTTTCTATTCAAAATCCTTTAAGTGGTTCATCTCCTCTCCTGTAACGTCTCTGGTTCTTGAGTTCATCTGATGGAGAGGGGGGTTGTTTGTCTGATAAAAAAAAGTTGGTAAACATGCAAGAGTATCTGTTAATAGATGTCCTTCATTACATACATTAACTGTTAATGAAATAAAAGCTTGGATTATTCATGCTCACATAAAAATCACTGCTGCTTCTAAACACTTTTTCATTACGTCAGTGGTTACCTCAGGTGCTACTCTTGAAGGCAAATGCCACCCACAGTGTGGCAGGCCACAGTGTGAGAGACAGTGCCCCCAGACAGGCCCCTCTGTGTTTGCCTTACTGCCGAGTCCCTGCCAGTGTCCCTTGCTAATGAATGGACATTTAATGATCTGAGAGGGCCATTCAATTGAGTGGAAAATGTGCAGGTCTGTGGAGCACAGCTCCACTTGTGGTAGGAAACAAAGACCTCAGCTCTGTGTTCACACACACACAGTATAGGGAGATGCAGTGCCATCACACACAGGTTTGAGAGGGGGCTGAACACACACACCCACACACACACACACACTCAAGCAAGGCCTCAGTTTTTTTTTTTGCACACTTTTACTCAAACTCTTTACAATGAGAGCCCACCCAGTCCTACACTGGATATTGTTTTTCTGCTTTTTAAAGATGTTTCATCAATTCTACGAACTAAGATATACTTCTCTATGTATTATTATGCAGTTAAACAGTAATCATAATACATATCTCCTGCTTGAGCAACAGAAAACTCAATCACCTGAAAACAGAGACACACACTTTTATGTTTACAATCTCATGAGTTTATAAGGATTACAACATTTTCTACACCAGTCAAATCTGAACCATCTGCTCACAACAAACAAGGAGACATAGACCACAGGTATGGCTGTCGAAAAACAACACACATGTGTTCAATATAAGCCCGTCCTTTTATGTTCCAACAATCATTCATGGGTCATGCAAGTCTAGTCATAAACAACATGGCACCATGTGGTTACACAGCATCCACAGCAAACAGCCGATCAAAAGACGACAGGAGAAGAAATCCTCAAAGTGTTTGTAGGAAATCTAAAGGAGGGCCAGCGTTTGCCGGAGTCAGGCTACCATCAGCCAGAAAGGAGGCTATATAAGGAGCATTGTAAATCATATCAACTCACTTTACCTCAGGAGGGAGGACAAGCGATGTGGGAGCAAGCTAGCTTTGCGTCCGCTGGTCAGATTTACTGCAGTAATCGTCCAGATTGTGTCATTTTTCAGTGGTCTGTCCACCCGATTACATTAAGCTCCGTCACAGCCCCATGCATCAGATTTACTGCCTTATATATTCATCCATTACCCTGGGTGAAGAATAGAGGAGCTCTTCACAATTGGATAAAGTGAATGTAGATAGGAATACAATTATCCATTTTGTCAGTGTGGCTCTCAGACAGTTGTACGTCAATATTGCTGTTGTGACTGTTTGGTTAACTGGAAAAAAGTGTGGCCACGTGTGTTTTTACTGCTTACAGCCATAAAAATGATGCAGCACTTTCTGAGAGACGCTGCTGTTTAGGTCCCAGAGACACATAACTGCTTCTTTGGTAAACATTGCGTGGAAGTGATGCCTTCTTTACTTAAGTTCTGAGTTAATGTGTCTTGAGTAGCTCCTGAGCCCTGAGTTTTTTTGAACTCATGCAACAGCCAGTACCTTAAACTAGTGTGGTCTGAGAAGAAAAACACTGTGCAGTCCTGTTATGATTGAGCTCCGACTAAAGGTCAAGCCGATGTCACTCCCAAGAGAGAACACTCTTTCAACTACCCACTCCCTGAGAGATCTGTATGTTC
The DNA here is from genome assembly GCA_029783665.1 of Naso thynnoides. Classification (NCBI taxonomy): domain Eukaryota; kingdom Metazoa; phylum Chordata; class Actinopteri; order Acanthuriformes; family Acanthuridae; genus Naso; species Naso thynnoides. Next base: position 14,733,052 of record JAQLOL010000014.1, on the reverse strand, counting down.
TGCCCGAGCTGCATGGATGGATAATAAATGTATAGTTTAAGGCCCTTCTGTGGTGGTAACTGAATCTTTATCTTTCTGTCTGAGAGCTCATGCCCAAGGTTATCAGCCTTCTGGGCATAAAGCCAGATCAAACCCAGCCTCCCCTCCAACATTTCATTCTTTATCCATGACTCCTCTTTGTAGAATTGTTCATTTTGAACAAAAGTGTCTCTACAGGCAGAGAAAGGAATGCTACATGGAGAGACTCCCCCTTTAATGATTAAACACTGCTGAGAGAGCACCATTGCACTGTTTTAATTCATTTTTACCCCATAATAAATCATTAACCCTATCGTGCATTCCTATTACAGTCAATTGAATGTTTCCAGAAAGTGGCAGAAAGGTTTGGAAAGGGCACGTGTTATCATTGTTTGGGTTGGGGTTTTTTTTGTTTTTTTTCTACCAGTGATTTGTCACTATGCTTTAGAGCATTTTAAAACCGGTGAAAAAGGGGCTGTAGGGAGAATGAACTGCTGAGCTCTAAAAGCATTTTGAGCAAGTTTTAAATTTCATTAAGAACTCAGTCTCATGCAACAATTTTAAATTGTTTTCTCACTGTGGGCTGTTGTACGTTACTTTCTGATATGACACCTGTTGCTTCCATCCAAACAACTTCTTTAAAAAATTGGAGAAACAATTATTTGCTTTTTTTGCTGAGAATTGGCTTAAAGATCGATTCCAGTTTGCTATACTACAGCCGGCAGCCAGTTAGCTTAGCTTAGCACAGAGACTGGAAACAGATAGATTGAGTCTGCCTGAAGGTAATAAAATCATCTGCAATTTTCAGCTCAGTAATTAGCACGTCATTTATCATTTTATTCTCCAACAGTCTTGTCACCATGAGGTTACCAGAAGATCCCTTGTTCGGGCTAAGAAATAGTCTGGCACAGATCCCCACATAAAAACACAAGTAATCACTTTTACACTTTCTGTTTTTGCAAGGATTTGACAAATTATTCAGTGTTGAAGGTCGTCTTCTATTAGACAGAGCCTAGCTAGCTGTTTCTCCATGTTTCCAGTCTTTTACTAAGCTAAGCTACGCTAACTAGTTGACTGCGTAGCTTTACATTTTGGAGCCAGATATGAGCTTTGTGTAATCTTTTTGTCCAAGTCTTGGTGAGAAAGCAAACAAACCTATTTACAAAATATTAAACCTTTCCTTCCACAGAGAGAAAGACGAGTTGGGGAGGGTTCATTGTTATGCTGAGAGTATTGTATTTTCAACATGAGTTTGTGTAACAGCTGTTTTGTTTCCACAACACGGTGACTACGTCCCACTCTCTCCCATCACTCTATTTGTCTGCCTGAAAGCTAAGCTGAAAAACAGGTGCCACTGGACAGCGGGAGAGAGCTCAGAGTCACGCCTTCCTCCTCAGGCTATACATTCCTACACTTAGCATGAGCTGGAGACCTGACGAACAGCAAGACCCTGTGTGGGTCCCAAACCCCTGCTGCATTTACTTCCTGCCACACACACACACACACACACACACACACACATCAAACAGTCAACGAACATGCACATGTGGATTCTGACATACAGCCCCCACACTCACAAGAACAAATGTGAAAA
>JAQLOL010000014.1:14716814-14731340 GCA_029783665.1 Naso thynnoides | reverse complement strand
ACAGATGTCTACACACACATACACACACACACACAGGTTTGCACAGATAGTCTTGTCAGGACTTTACATTGACTTACATTCATTTTAAAAGCCTAACCCAAACCCAAACCCAAACCTTAACCTATCATCAATTCATACCTTACCTCTAAACTTAAAAGTGTTGTAAGTGGTGTTTAAATTTTTTTCTCATAAATTTTTTAAATAAGCATTAAATGGCTCTACACTCAGACAGCCATCACTAATGTCAAGTGTTGTGTCAGTGACATGGGTCTTCCGCTCTCCTGTACACAGGAAAGACATTTTCTGGCATCCTGCTCCCACTCTCGTCCAATCAGGAGAGAGGATTCCAGAAATGTATTTTCCTTTTACTTCAGAATGGAGAGACTTAAAGACCCACATTACTGACCAAACTGTATTATCAGTGTTGGCTGTCGGAATGTGGAGCTATTTGACACTTATTTTAACAAAGTGTAAATCACTTACAGTTCCTTTTAACCAGGACCTCATGGTCAGTGTTTATGCCAGAAAAGGTCCTAAATAGGTAACAAAAACCAGTAGACAGACACACACACCAGTGTGTCTATACTGTACACATGTATGGAAACACTTAGAGCAACCACACGGCTGCCTCATTCAGATGTCATAAAACACAATGTTCACAGAAATTGTATGGAGAGGTATCATGTAACATCAGACCAGCTGTTTCATATGAGTTACACAGTATGAACATATGTGATGCAATGGAGACTGTGATTATGGCAACTCCAGCATGTATTACATCAAGTTAAATCCAAAGAATTTATTGTAATTTATGAAAAACTGTTACAAGAACTTGTTACAATATGGCCAGTTGGGGGATTAATAATGAATGATTGAAATAACATACTTTTTTTTTTACTGTGTGTCATCCCTCCCTTTATACCAAATGATTGGTGATAATCCAGTACCAGTTGTGTCCAGGCCGTTGTGGACATTTGTTGGGACAAATATTTCTAATATGACTGTCCTCTCTGTGCAGACTGTCCTGTGACTGCAATCTATTCCTGGCGAAACAAAAGCTGTGAACTAACTTGATTATCCATCTTAAAGCTTGATATATGAAACAACATGACATACTGTTAGATTCGCTTATGCATTATTTATATTTGGCTCTAAAATTAGCTTTTATTTGTGCCAGAGAGTTTAAGTTACAGCAGGGAAACATGGAGTACATTGTTTTTTGTCTCCTTGGGGTGTGCGAAAGTTCATTTGATATTCTAAAATTTAGCCAAGCATGACGGTTCTTCCCAGTTAGATGAAAGAGTGACATTGTTTTGAAGATGTACATTATCTGTGCGACTGTGCGCATGCGTCTGCATAAATGTGCACGTTTAAATAAATTCCTGTTTTAGCGGACAGGGCCGAGTGGATCGTGTTTTACTCCAGTGAAAAGGTCATCTGAGCCCAGCAACAGTCCTGGCTGGAGTTTAAACAGACCACACTGTCTTCCTACCACTGCTCAGAACATACTGGCTTCATAGCAACTCCTGGCTCCATGGCAACGATCGGCTCTTGTGGCCGTGCAGTGAGGACTCGGTGTGAGAGCGTGCTGTGTTTCATATTCAACCAATGTCCTGCTCTGCATGTTATGTTCACCAGTCTGGCTAATGTGGATTAATATTCATAGATTTTTTTTTCAAAATCTGTTTCATTTTCATGCTCACAGGGCTTTACCATGCGCACTTCTCACTGTCTGAAGATTTAACACAAAGCCTGCGGTAACAAGTCAGGGAGATAAGTCTAATAGGGCCATTGTGGAGCACGCTGATACACTCAGTCTTTACATTTGCTCTGCCCTACAACAGCCAGTCCATTTTTATTATCACACATTCACATCAGGAACTCCACATTGCATCCCACTCGCACACATCATCCCATCAGCTCTCAGCACTGTTTCAAAGGGTGCCTTGAGGGGACTCGGTGGAGCCATTCAGGATATAGGACAAACCACAAAGCTGCAGGAAAGTTGATGTGAAAAGTACGTAGGCTTAAAATCCTCAATTAAATGGATATTATGTAGCAGAAAGAAAAACATAGCAATAATGAGAAGAGGAGGAAGGGTGGGAAATCTGTTTTTTCTGGGACGGTTTGGTGATTGGGGGAGGACGGCGGTGGGTTTGGTGAGGGGAACAAACAGGAAACTGCCAGACAAATTGCAAATTACATTCCATGTGTGCTGTGTGGGTTAAGACTGGAGGGTTCTGGGTAAGAGGAGTCAGGGGGCAACAACAACTCCATTCGGGCCTTTGTCCTCACAGTTCACAGATACTGGTGTTGGCTTACAGTTGGGTCGGGGGAATTCACATTTAAAAGCCGGAACTCCTTTTTTTTTTTCTTTTCTGTAACGCTACACGGAAAGTGAACTTGCTGCTCTTGTGCTAAATGTTATCAGATACTGTACATTTTAAATGTTCTTTACCAGGCATCTCTGGTATGAACAGATACAGGAATAACAGTGATTTACAGTTGCCTGTCAGCACAATTACACACCTTATACTAGAGTGGATCTTTTTTCGCCATTAAAATGCGGTTTATCGTATCAGCTGTCACTTTTCCCAGAGTGACACTTGGCATTTAGACGTCAAAAGGATGGGTGTAAGACCCAGAGGGGTTAGTGTTCACTGCCCTCCAGATCCTTCAGCAAACACCATGGGAATCGATCACATGGAGCAAGACTAAGAGGAGGTCAGAATGCTCATCTGTGGTAGTTCAGCTGATATGAATTCCTCTGTGCTAATGTTTATCTCAGGACATCTGTCGTGTGTCGAGTGATCGTGGTCACACTGCAGCTTTATTTGCACCATTGCACAGATCTGTTCGACGTCAGCACTGTGACAGATACACATCTTGACAAGGCGACAGCATGGTGTTGACACTGTATACATTGGCATGTTGTGCACTCACCTTTGGGCCGGAAAGCATTTGCTAGTTAAGCAATGTGAAAATGCACAAAGACAAAGGTTAAACCTGGATTAAAGTGTTAGATTACAAATAAAATGTGCCAGGTCTTTTAGTTCAGCTTAATGGTTTAGACTGACGACAGAGATATAACCTGCAGCAAAAGATTATGAGGCAGATAAGTATGCATCTAAAGTGGTGGAATGCACCTTAACCTGTTGATTGCACTTCGTTTCCTCAGTTTTGCGACACAGCCTATGCACTTCCTGCCAAATACTGTATAGCTGTAACCCTAAAGAATATCAATGCCTCTCACTACAGACAATGTTTCTTTGAGGCACACACAAACCTTTTTTGCAGTTGGCAGTGGAATGTGCACAGTGAACTACATTCCCCATAGGGCATTCATTCACTGGAGATGGAGAAGAGATTACCTCTGGGTGAGAGAAACTCCTTCAGTGTGAGGGGATGCAGAGTGGGAGCTCAGCTCATCAATTAGAGGAGGTCAGTGACGCCAGGTTTTAGCCGGGAGTCAGCCAATAAAGCAGACATGATGAAAGATCGCACATTGCTGCACAGATACAAGCAAATAGGGCGGAGATGGTGCTGCAGTTGGTCTCTCCACACCAGAAAACAAGCTGGAGTGATTGTAGAGGGGGATGGAAAGAAAGGTTACTTTTAAAAACTCCCTGCCCTGTTCCTTGAACTCTCTCAGGGGATTAAGGGTTTAATGAACTGCCTGTTGGATGCCAGAAGTTTGAGCGATAGGCGGCGGAGCAAGGCAGAGAGTGGCCGTCACAAGAGCGCTCATGTGAGGGCGGGCCATGGGCCCGCATTAGCTGAATTGGAGGAGTTTTGATAGGAGGTCTGACTCTCATAATATAGACCCTCCTACACAGAGTATAATGTGCTAAGCAAATGCAACTACAGGGCATTCAATTTATAGATTTAAGAGCTGAATAAAAGTTTTTGTACATGTAGAAAGGTGAATTCTTCCACTGACAAACACAAAATTTCAGAAGCAACCATTAACTTTTTTACTACCTTACATATGACCTATTTCATGTGTATTTGGAACTAATAGCGGCCTCCAATTATTTTTCTTTATCATGTTGCTTAAAGACAAACACTGACAGAAATGTCTCATTCAATTATTTAATAAATTACTGAGGGCTTTCTAATATTAAACTTTTTTTTATTGGCAGGTATTGATATAAAAAGCTAGTGCTGTCAAAGTTGACGAGCTAATAATTGATGCAAATTTATTTTATTGCTGTTAATTCATTTTAACATACAATTTGCACACACTTTCTGGCCCTCGGCCTACTCTGTAGGATGGGAAATCAGGAAGACAAGACTGAAGGGGCTGTTGTTGTTGCTGCCAGAACAACAGACATGAACAACTGAGCCCTGATCAAAATAGACTAAACTTAGCAGAGCACCAAGTGCTTAATCAAAATATATATCACAGTATTTCTTATTGTTTTGGATTGCTGCAATAATAATAAACATTATATTTACATAAAACAAGCATATTTGTCCAATCTCATGTTGATAAGAGTTTTAAAAACTTGAAAAATATCCCTTTAAGATACATTTAGAAGTGAATAAAAAGATGTGCGATAACAGAATAACCTGATTCAATTTTTTAATCAATTGGCAACACTTAAAAAACATACTGTAATATTGTATTCAGATTTTAAAATGGCATGAATGAAATTAAAATCACACTCAGTATTTTAATCATCATCATGAGCCAGGGCGTCATGATTCTATTTTAAATATACTGATTTAAATGAGGATGTAATTACTTTTCCTGAAAAGTGCAAGTGCAACTTTTCTTGTTAACAAACAAGAAGGTGTGTGTGCCAGAAACACTGACAGGGGCGGTGGGCGCGCGAGACGGCGGTTTCACACAGTCAACCGCTCTTCAGTGTGAATGCAGCCTACAGTTGTTTCGAATGGGTGTGGAGGGCAGAGAGGAAGGAAGGGAGAGCAGGGGAGGGCAGCAGAGAGAGGAAAACACCGACACCTTGGCAGTTACGCTGAGCGTGAGGGGGGAAACAGGCAGCTTTCAATGGGGAGGGCTCTATGAAGCGCAGTCTACCTGTTGGAGCTTATTGCGGGAGACGGACCCGCGCTGATCGTGGATCTGCGGGAAGCCCACTGCACTTGCGAGGGATGAACAGCCCAAACATGTCTCCAAGACTCTTGCTCTGCGCTGTTTTGGCTGTGTACCACGGGACGAAAACCTGCAGTGGATTTAATGTAGATGAGCGGTTTCCTGTGATCAAAGAGGGGAAAACCAAAGGGAGCTTCTTTGGATTCTCAGTTGCTCTGCATCTACAGACGGAGGGCTCCAGAAAGCACCTGTAAGTTGTCACAATGTGCATGTCGGAGAAAACGCTCCACTTTCTCTCCCATATAGAGGTTAAAGTAATGTCAGCAGCTACGCACCTGCTTTGGACCAGGAGGCGTCACGAAAAACAACCATTTTATCCGCGCCAGCAAATGCGCAAAACACGCAATCGGCCGTTTGGATTATTGCGTTGTTTGTTGTTTATAAATTGCGCTTATTTGTTAAACACTTCCTGCGGTTACCCTGTACCATACACTTCTCTTTTCCGATACACATAGACTGTTTCCTCTAAAGGCAACCACCTGTTAAATGACACCTCCACAGATTTATTCATTCGCTAGACAATGAATCGGCTGTTTTCTACACTCATTTCGCCTTAGTTTGACATAAAGGGGGATTTGATTAAGTTTTTGTGGAATTTACCTCGATCGAGCAAAACCGTCTTGTGTTGGTAACAGTCACATCAAAACTCGTGTAACTACAAATCTGAATGTTGCAGTTTCATGTGAATCTCTCTCTCTCTCTCTCTCTCTCTCTCTCTCTCTCTCTCTTTGTTTCACGTACAAAGTTAAATCTTTGCTGTTTCTAGCCAAATTCAAACCCTTCAACCTTATACCAGTTATTGCAGTTGCTGTCACTGCAGCAATCACTGTCAAACTTTGACTCTAAAGAAGAAATGTCACAATAACTTTTCTTGGAGAAGAACTTGTAAACCAACTGTAGCTGTCACTGAACACTGGACCAGTTTGGGTCTTGTGGAGTTCAACACACACAGCAGAAATGTCCTTTAAGGTTATCACAGCATATGGACACTTATGGTAGGCCTAATGATAATAATTTCTAAAGTTAAATGGTTCCCATAGTTGTAATTTCTGTGTATTCTCAACCTCAGTGTACATGACTGAATAAACAGTGACATAGCTTCTCCACTCTTTCTTTACACCTATCCTGAGGCTTTTTCATTCAGCAGAGACACAAGTGGGTTTGCAATAAAGGTGTTCATTGGCCTGTAACACTTGTAGGTTGTTATAACCAAGACACAAATGTTCACATGGAGTCAGCATTGTAAAGGGGGATTTGCATTAAAGTAAATGTTTTTTTGTTTTGGGAATAGTTAATGCATAAGAACAAGGATGTGGGTGATGCATCTTTCCTGTCTTCCTATAGCTGTTTTAATGAAAGACCCTCAAACCGTATCATTGTTTAGTGTAGGATTTCCTTTAGACAATTACGGTGGCCCCCTCATCCTTCCGCATCCATGATCACACGGCTTGTTCATAACTTGCTGTAATCTGTGTTTTCATTCTGCTTTGAAGAGTAATGCAGGAAGAAAATTTGCAAATCAGGGCTGACTTCCTCTGTGTTGTCACCAGTGGCTCATTTGGAGTCTGAATGTTAGGTTTATCAGCCTAATCATGCAAAGCCCTGATGTGCATTACAGAGACTTCACTCCAGCTAATAGAATGAATAGCAGTGTCCAGCTGACACTCGATCAATGAACTGTCTTGGTTCTGTTCTCAGAGGGATGGAGTCACTGTCCACAGACTGAAACCCAAGCAGGGGTCCACATGGCCGTGGTAATAAGACTGGAGGCCTGTAGGGACAAGGAGGCTGTAAAAAGTCTCATCAGTTTGCTGCTAGCTAGCAAAGAAATCGATGCCACACGCAAGCGCCTAGATTATGTGAAAAGAAATACTGTAATACGTTTGGAAAATAAATCTGTTCACTTTCTTCCCAATGAGAAAATTTATTGGCTTATATCTGAAAGCTAGATATGAAACTACAGCCAGCAGCTGCTTATCTTAGCTTAGCTTAGCACAAAGACTGAAAACAAGGGAATCAAAGCAAAATTCACCAGACAGCTTTTCTCTATCTTGCCAGTTACAATAACAAAGTATACCTTTGGACTGACTTTAGCTTGTGCTTTAAGTTTCTAGTTTTTATGCTAAGCTAACCTAAATGGCTGCACGCATTAGCTTTATGTTAGGATTTCAGACATGAGTCATTCCATTTCATCATCTAAATCTTAACAGAAAACAAATAGTCGTGTGTCCCAAAATGCTCAATATTCCCATACATTTGAGGAAACAACATAATTTTTTGGTTTTATATTTGATTTTTGTACATTGTTGTATCATTTTGCCCCCTCTGCTTAGCCATGTAGCTAAGGCTAACACTGATGTTTCATGGTGTTTTTTTTGGTGCTTTTTGTCAGTTTAGTTTGAAAGAAGAAAGAAGAAGAGAAACTGTGACTTCTTACTCTAAATGTGACCTAAATCTCACCTTTACTAAATTTTCTGAAGAAAAATAAACCCTACTCATTATCACTTCCTGGAATTTGTAGAGTGTAGTTTGTCGGTATCTTCTATTTCAGCAGTTTTCTCTCTAATGGCCCACTTGTAATCTGTGGAGCCATCACTGTCACGCACAAACAGTCGTCCAGAGCTCTCAGACCTTGTTGTGTACATACTCTGTGATTCTGTAAAGAGACAGTGAGCTGATGTTGTGTCCCATGTTTGACTAGGGCAGCTTTTACAGTCCTGTCTGTTTCCTCTGTGTTGTCTGGCTTCTTTTGTGGCTAGAAATCTGTCTCACCGCATCATAGAGCTGTTTGTTACATGCTTCCTCATGACAGGAATGCCCTGGAGTGTGAAAATTTAAAAAATGCAAGCACAAAGCACATAAACAAGTCATGATATGCACATTGTTTTAAGTGGCCATGCACATGTATGAGTCATATGGGGTCCTGGATAGGAAGCAAGACAGATGGTTTTCACTCCTTCTGTAATAAAGAGAGTGCAATAAAATTTTCCCTTAATCTCTTAAGAACTAGGCTATTATCTAATTAGGGTAAATCTAGTGCTGTATCTTGGCTCAGCTGATGTAATTTTAAGGATGGATTTTGAATTTAGGGGGGTACATTACTAATAAGTAAACCAACATTGCGTCTTCTGCTTGAAAGAGCTGCACCTGAATAATATAAAAGCTACCTGAGGCTAATTTGTACAGGGTATTCACCTCACTCCTCCACTCCTTCCTTTCTATTTGAATCACCCATTTGGGGATTTTTTTCCTGAGAGGGCTTTTTTTGTTCTCTGTTGCAGTGGGGAGGAGGGATTGGGCAGTCAGCTGGCCACCTATTGGCTCTTCCAGTCCCCTGACCCCATGGTATGCCTGGAATGTATTACCCTTCTCTGCACGGTCACAACCTGCCAGGTTTCAGGTTGAGACAAGACAGAAGTGAGAATGATGTTTCAGGGGACTGTTGGGGAACACACATGCGCACACACAGGCACACACACGCACACACGTACATCCTCCAAATTTCAACTAATTCTGTTCATCCTTCAGAAGACATAGCTTTTCTAATTTTTAAAGCTCGGAACCACTGAAGAGAAGAATGTAATTTCTCACACTGATGAATATTTAATCACAGATGAAGTGTCTTCGCCTTTCCAGCTCATCTCTGTCTGACTGCCGTGGCCTCGGGCAATGAAAGTCAGCCATTTAATTTGACGGGGCCTTCCCCTTTCTGCTGTGAGCTAGAGATTAAATGGGTCAACCTGCTGTAAGGTTTCTAAACACAAACAGCCTCATGCTGAGTTTGAACATGCAGGGGATCAAATTTATTCAAAACCTCCTCCTACAGTTTGATGGAATTAAGCTTCTCATTCCTACATTCAGTCTGTCTTTTGCAAAGTTGATGTAAAACATCAGATGGGCACAGTGTGTGGTACAGAAACGTTGAATTCTCATTGCCTAGTTTCAATACTAATATAAAAAACTTAGCTCCTTTGAGAGTATCCATGCCAGTGATAACTTGAATTCATATCAGCTGCAGTCAGTAGGTGTACAAGATGTTAGAAAAACTCTGTATATATTTTTGAAGTACGGCTAAAACTGGGTCTTTAAAAAACTTCTCATGTTCTGTAGGTTAGAGCCTGTTCTGCTGCAGGATTTAACCCAGATCTTGAACAGCATACAGTCAAGGAGGTATGATCATGCAAGGTGCTAGGGGGAAACAACACATTTCTTGAAGTACAAGGAGTCTAACTTTGTTTTTTCTTAACTTAAGGAGTTGAATATCCTAAAATACAGGTGATGCAAGTGGGTATGTTGGTCTATGCTGTGATCCAACATTACAGAAATTGGTCTTTGCGCCTGAAGTAACTCCATCAGAGCACAAGCGTCATGCCACAGTAAAACACTTTCAGATGACAATCCTGTGTTGTCTTTTAGACCCTCATTAATGTATTACATGAGAGCCATCTGAAAGTTGTCCCTGATCTGTCCCAGTAAGAGGAATGCTTTGCAAAATTCCATTTGAGAGACACTAATCAATAGGAGTGCGAAAAACACAAATTTCCATAAATATTGTGATTTTTTTCAATTTAACGATTAAATAAATAAATAAATAAATAAATTTTAATGGTAGTGCAGACGGCGATGACGGAATGTCGTATTCCATTTCTTGAGAACCAGTGAGCCATGAGCAGCTGAAAGCGGAAAATGGTGGACAATCCCAGACCACCTAAGACACGACCTGCCCCTTACATTTTAAATCCAAATTACGGACACATTTGGGTTTTGCACACTTCGACAAAAGGTAGAGCTAGTGATGACCTAAGCTTTATTCAATAGTAACAACTATCTCAATAATTGCTACTATCGAATCCCAGTGGTTTTAGAACCTCAGTGCAAATTGAATTGGCACCTAAGCAATGTGATACAGTCAAATCGAGACAAAAGCACATCGTCCCAGCTCTGCTAATCATGCTAAGCTAACAGCTAAATGAAATGGGACAAACATGACTTAAAGGATTTTTAAGTAAAACAATAGTTGCCACTTTAAGATAAGAATGTTAGCTTGATTTTAGTTCATGTTTTTTACTGTTTAGTTCGTTTTTCTAATAAAATGGGGCTTAGAAAATGTAAGAAATGGTTTGATTGATTGTTAATAACTCATTTACTTTATATATCAATTAGTTATAAGCCATTGATTTACAAGACTTTTGAGTTGCCAGGTTGTTAAAACTCACTTTGATTAGTTAGACTATTTGACTACTTAATTCTTAAACAAAAATGCAGCTGAATTAATTAAATTAAGGGTTTTAATTCATTAAAAACCCGTTGTAAGCCATCAGCATGTAAACCTGCCAATAGGAAGTCTTCCAACTTAGCGACAAAAAAAAAAATTGTAATAATGCCTTATAACTGACATATGAAGCATTAGTTATGATTTAAATCCATTCGTCACCTCTTATAAGCCTTTAACAAAAGACTTACTTGTTAAAAGAGGAGCTCCAAAATTGAAAAATAAATAAATAAAAATAAAAACAAACTGAAGGGTCTGCCAAATAGCAAACAGACAGCAAAAGTTAAGGTGTGTTGTAAACCTGTGTGTTCGTAGTCTGAAAGCTATACAAGGTTTTAAGTTCTCTCTAAGGTATTGAAGTCCGAGCCTAGTCACAGCAACAGTAAAAGACCTCGGTAAAGTTAAGTTCAAGTTGGTTTCTTAGTGACTGCCCCTTATCTTATGGTATTTATTGCCTGTATCCAATCAGTTGGTAATGGCATGAGTCGCATTTTGTGTAGCAGCAGAATGAATGACAGCTTCTAATAACATGCTGAAATGGATCCCAGCAGGACGTCGCACCTCCCGCTAATCTCAACAGAGGAGATTCTCTATGGTGGGGCTTTGACTGGAAATACCTGCAGTGAAGACTGTTTCTATTTTAACAAAAGTGTAAGAGATCCCCCCCTTTTCTCCCCTGGTTGGACAAATGTCCTTAAAAAGCGTGGAAGAGAAGCTGGTGTAGCGAGCCTCAGGGCTAATGAGGGCTACCCGGGGCTAGAAAAACTATATGCTTCAATAGCTCTCCCTCTTCATGCCATTTTTCATCTTTGAGGGGCAAATGATCCTGAAGTATTGGTTTACACTTGGTATGTGGAAGTCAGAGAATGCTTTAATTACCCTTTCTGTCCTTAACAATACATAACGTGTTGAAAACATGTTAGTTTATTGATAAATGAGAATTACAAATATGACAGATGAAGACAAGTCTTTTGTTGCCTTTCCAGTCCTCTACAGTTAAAAACAGATGTTGCACACACCTGCACTGCTTTAAATAAGATGAGTCACCTGTGAGGGAAAACTTGGCACTGTGCAAACATGCTAACTGTGTGCTGTCTACTTCCTTATAGCTGTGAGGTAGACCACCTGTAACCCTCCTCCATACACACACACACACATACATAGACGCACACACCAACCCCCTCCGCTTCCTTTACATACAGCTGGGGTCACAATGTTAATGGAAATGCTGTTACTGATACTGTGAGTCTCATGTGAACGGCTGCATGATGTGCGTTTGCAGGACAGATGTGCACCTGTATGGCATGGGGTCACAGAGAAACATGTGTCCGGGCTCAGTCCAGCTGTGCGAGTCTGTTTGTGTGCATTCGTTTGTGCCAGGTTGGTAGATAACGTAAATCATGAGGAGCATCACTGTGCTGTCTGCGTGTGCAGGAGTGGGGGAGCCAGTCTGACATTATTCATCCTGACTGGGTGGGCACAGATACCTACACACATAAGCAAAATGGGATTGTGCTTGTCAGACGAGGTTTTGCTCTTTGTTAATAAAAAGTGAGTTAGTTTATTATCAGGAGATGACCTGCCATGTTTAATTTGTCAGACTTGGTCCTAATGAGTTTGCTCTGTCGTTACTGTTTCACCAGCAGCAGATGGTGGTCTTCAAACAGGATGTTTGTCCAGCTGAGATACCCTGTTAGGCTGGTGTGTGTGTATGCACACACTAATATTGCATTTAATTTACTGCTACTATATTGTCCCTTGCTGTTCCCTCTCCTGCTAACACTAATGTATGCATTGCACACATTTATTCATGAATAGATTACCATTTATTTCAATGATGCCAGCAGCTCATTTCCTCTATTTCCACATTTTATGCACACTCTGTTTAAAATCTCCAACATCACCGTCTACAGCTTGACTGTGAGACTCTTTCAGTCTGAAGACTTGACACAGGTGAGACAGCAAAGGCAAGAAAAAGACGCGCAGTTCACCTCAGCTCTGAACTCAGTGACAGCCAGTGAGCTCAGAAAAAAAAAGTGACTGAAAACAAACTTTTAAAGGCACAAAAAGAGATGAAAATAAGGCGAAATTCTGACTTTGACCTACCAACTGCTGTTGTGAATGACAGTTTAGCCACACAGGTGTGCCCGCAGTTAACCACTAACTTCCTTTCTCTCCCTGCATGTTTGTTAATAATTTACACCCTCTGACAGTTATACTGTAAGATTTGTCTTAATATATGAGGTGTACTAGAGTCTATGCCGCTTGTTGGGCTGTTAATCTCAAAGTAGGTCATTTTGTGTAATGATGTTTTATGACTGGATGATGTTTTTTGAGCTAATTGATGGTCTCATTTTATTCTTCATCTATTTGTATTTTAGTTCTATCATGTAATCATTCTTTATATTTTGGTTGTCCATTTTAGTACATGAATTAAGATTTTTCAAAACAAATTAACAGTTTAGATTAAAATTATTGCTTTGGAATTGATTTTTTTAGGTTGTTTCTTTATCTGTCTTGTTTCTTTGTAGTCTTGGTCTTTCTCATTTTAAACATTTGAAATGTTTTGAGCTAATATAATGCGTAAAGGTCAAATAAAGTTAAGTTTTATTGCTTTATTTATATGACTTTGACATGTTACACATGCCATTTCATGATGTGTATCTATAGTGGAAAATTATTATTATCTTATATACAGCATTTGGTCTACATGGGCCCAGACCAGAGACTCCTCCCACTTCACTGTATGGACTTGATTCTACCGTTCTGGCATCATGCTTTGAAACTCTGATTTCTCTGGTTGATAAGACAACTATCCAATGAGCACTGGGGGTGTAAAGCCGTGGGCAGGACTAAGCTGTCTGTCGAGAAATATTGTAAATTTCAAATAACAAAGCCACGTGACATGACCAAAAACAGTAATGTAGATGTATGTGGTGTCTTTGATCAAATCTTTTTAAGCCAAATTTATATGTAGAAAAGTATCTGTGACGCGTCTGTTTAAACCAGTGCTCCTTTGTGCTAGCTCCTATCATTGGGAGACAGCGTCTGTCTCAGTCTGTTGTTGGCAGCGAAAGGCAGGAAGTACCGCTGTAGATCCCGCTGTGGGTCAGAATCTCAAACACAACACAGTATAACAACATCTATGTAATTATTTAACAGCTTGTGGTGACATTTTTGGATTTTGGTTGTCTTGCTTAGCCTGACTTCTTTCCACACACACTCCACAGTAGGAGAGAAAATGTACTGACGTACTAACTTAATGACCATTTGCACTGATTAAATTTAAAAGACCAATGAGAAGGGTTGGGGAAAATCTATTCCCCTTCCTCTTGGAATCGCTCCGAGTAGTGGGAGTGCCGAACTGAGAGACTAGAGTCCACTCAGTGGAGTCTCTGGTCTTTGGTCCTTAGAATTAAAAGCTAGAAAAAATGGCGGAAGTGTTGGTGAGGCAGGTCTGTATGACCAACACTCTTCCTGTTGCAGCTGGTTGATGTATAACTGTTTGTCCAGCGAGGACTCATCTGTTAGCCATGTTCCGGGCATGCAGACACACAGTCACTGTGTTAACAACAAGGTGTGCTCACTATGAATAGTCTGATAGCAATGTGCGTGCTCACCCCCCCTACTGCTTTGTGAGAAAGCTTCCTGAAAATACAATGAACTGCTGGTGTAAAACAAGGGAAACCACACTAGGTGCAGAGTAGTTTATTAAAAGAAACACACACACACTTGTCACATGACTTCATGTCCCCTTGAAGTACCACGCTGTAACACTCCACGTCTATCAGATCAACCGTCCTCTCGTCTTTCTCATCATTACATCATTACAAGAGCATAAAAAGATCTCCGGCCTGCTCTGCCCTCGTCCTCAGGCTTAATTCAATCTGCAAATTGAGTCACTCCATTCAATATTATTTCCATTTATTTGCTCAGTGAGTCGAAGTAGTGATTGTTTGCCCTGGAACCAATATAAGTGGCCTGGAGTGCAAAGTGAAAATGAGGATGCAGTGCAGGTGAATGCGTGTGTGCGTTCATGTGTCTGTTAAATGGACTTTGGATAAATGGTGAGGATTAATAGCATTTTGTGTGGCTGTCCCTTGCCTGCACTTGTTTGGGGATTTAGTGACCTGCT
>JAQLOL010000014.1:14694969-14709171 GCA_029783665.1 Naso thynnoides | reverse complement strand
TTGGACAGTTGGATGCTTTAATGTTGAAAGATCGATGATGCATGTTTGGCACATTTTTTTATATTTTTGTTCTGTTATCTCTGCCCATTTTGCTCACAAACCATATCTGGCTCACAGAAACTGCAAAAACTGCTTTATCCTATTTATGCCTACAGGCAATATAACATATTCATGCTAAAAATGTGTTTAAGTGTGCGATGCAAAATGGGGAAATACAGTACAAGTGTAATTTTTTTTTTAATTCAATTATTTCTTCTAGCTTAATGTGCATGTCAAATGCTTCAAAGGATTTTTTTTCCCTTTTAGCCATTTTTTAATGTACACTGTAAAAACAAATTACCAGAGGACACTACCATATTTTACGCATGACATCCTTTAACACTCACTCTCTTCCTCTGGTGCTCAGGCATGTGGGCATCGCTATGTGAAGGTCATTAAAGGCAGCACAGAGGGGCAGCCACGGATGATAGGAAAGTGTTATGTCAGGAGTAATGACCTGACCTATGACCCCAACGATGAATGGCAAACTTACAGCTATGAAGTCTGTAACCCAAACAATGGCATGGAGCTGGAGGGCATGTGCAACATGGGCATCTCAGCCGGCATGACGGACACTGACGTCTACATTGGCGCTCCAGGCAGCTACCTGTGGCAAGGTAGGCACTGAGGAGTTAACAGCAAAAAGTGTGTTTTGTCACTTAACGCTGAAATAACAGTCTGGTTTCACAGTCGGGGATTAAACCCTGTGCAAGTCTGCTAAATTCTAGTGTTTGTCAAACACTGGGATTATTCCCTGTCTGGGAAACCTGTTCATTGTGCATGAGGCAGACGTAACATTGTTGTCTAATTCTTCTTTGTTTTAAAGGAAATGTTCACGTAACATGGAGAAATCCAGATCCAGCAAATGCTTGGGACACCATAGGCAAAGACTTTGGACAGCTGAAAAGACGATACAGTTATATGGGTAAATATGTAGAAAACCTTTTTATACCATACACAAGTTTATGTATTTTCAGAGGCTTTAAATATGTCTAACCCTCAGACACTCTGATGAACATCTTACTGTCAGTGCAATTTGCAAGCTGGGTGTTGGTACTCAAAACCTTTCACAGGTTAAGACAGAAATAACCCAGTATCAATGAGCTTCTCCCGTAAAATGATAGTCGCATTAGATCTACTTTCTACCTTGAGTGGAAAAAAAGAAAAAAACACCATTTTTATTGTTTTAAGAGAAGACATTCACATTGAGAGTTTTACAAGTTAATGCTGCATAGTATAGGCTTACTACTACAACAGCTACAACTCATACTATCTATGGTGTGGTGATGTATTTGACCAAGGTATAGTTCAGCTTGTCAAAATACCACCAAAGCATGTGCAAGTGTGGCTTTTCTATAGTCCTGTAGCTCCTGGTAAATAAAATGCACAAAATGTGGAAGAGTTATTTCAGAAAAAATATTGGAATATGAAAACATGACCAAACAAATGACGAATATCACGTGTTGGGTATCACATGAAGGAAAAAAAAGGCAGCAAATGAAATGAAACTCGATATCAGTATCACTTTGTGGGCATTGGTACTGGTATCGTAGTTTTTAAATGATACCCATGTCAGAACTTTTACTGTACATCTAGTTTTATCCGTGGTATTAAAGAAGGCCTGTGTTGCTTTTACCATTGTGAGATGCAGTTTAATGATCTCAAACACTTTCTTTTGCAGGTTATTCAGTTCTTGAGGAGAAAAAGCTGCTGAGCCGTGACAGCTACACAGTGGTGACAGGGTCTCCCAGGGAAGAGGCCAAGGGCTCAGTGATGTTCGGGACAAAGACTGACAAAGACATTGAGCCGGCGCTCATCATCCCTGGAGAACAAGTGGGCTCATACTTTGGGAATAGCCTGGCTGTCACCGACCTCAACAATGACGAGTGCGTTTCTGAACACCACACTGAAAATTGATACCATCTGTAGCCCTTTTCTCCCCCCATATAGCACATTAAGGATACAAGAGCCTACACAATGCACCTGATTAGAAGACTGCCTGGTGTCAAAAGGATTAGGTGTAAAAGCATAATGTGCGTTTTTTTGTAACCCGGAAACCCAAGAGATTGTTTATTTTTCATTGTGCCCATAGTTTCAGAAAAAAAATCTGAATTGCAAGTAATTTTTTTTTTTTTAATCCAAGCACTGTCTTCCAAATAAAAAAGACATCTGCACTTAATTTGAAATTCACAAATGAGAAAAAAGAAAAGGAAAACTGTTGTCTTTGCACGTGTCAATGGCCTGAAACCATATCTTGTGCTTTTGAGCTGCTTCATGTGCGAGCGCTCTGTAGCTATGATCTGCCCTGTTATGCAGAGAATGCATGTCACTGATGTATGATCTGAGGGGAGAGAAGAAAACGTGTCTTTTCAACAGCTGAGATAAGGTGTTCGCCATGATATTATGATGAAATCACGTGTCTGGCTTCAAGCATTAAGGAACCTTCGTAAGGTTTTTGTTTGTGCATTATTTGCATGTTTGAGTATATTTTTGGGCATATCGTTACAGTTGGAATGACCTGATTGTGGGGGCCCCTTTCTACTTTGACCGTATGAAGGATCACGGGGGAGCAGTGTACATCTACATGAATGAGAATGGCTCTTTCCAAAAGACCGCCACTGTGGTGCTGAAGGGTCCGTCGGGGTCTGGATTCGGCCTTGCAGTGGCTGCCATTGGTGATGTCAACCAAGACGGATTCCAGGGTAAGACTGAATACAAAACATTTGGTTCACACTGAGGAGGGGCAGAGAAAATAAAGTGCATATCTAATGGAAAAGCAGCTAACTTGAACCACAGCTTCTTATTTAAACAAAAAATTGCATCCAAACTGCAGGTTTATTTGAGCTACAATGTAATGCCTGCTTTGAGAAATGGTATTGCAGTTACTTCTTTTCCAGTTCCTTTTAATAAAGTGTCTCCAGTTATTTGTCTACACTCCAGAACACTGGAACATGTTAAGAAGTGCACACAATAATGTTCTGCAGTGAAAGAAAATCATAGTAGACTTTGTATGATCATTTTAATGCACAGTTGCTAAGCAAAAATATATTGTGTTTGGAATACTTTAAATGTTGTGCAAACCTGCAACAACAGCTAATTTACTTATTATAATGTCATGCTGTGCTATCACCTAGAGGGCTAATGTATTCCACACAGACCTCCCTGGGCTTTTTTTAATATCCTTTCAATATTTCCCTCCATTGTTGATGTCTGCAGACTTTGCTGTGGGAGCTCCATTTCACGGCACGGGAAAAGTCTATATATGGATGGGAAGTCAAAAGGGAATCTCAGAGGAGCCCAGTCAGGTAACATCTGACTTCAGGCTATGTAGCAGATAATGAAAGAACCCAGATTTATTGTGTTGATCTCCCACGTGTCGTCACTGCCCTCTACAGGTGATTGAGGGTAAGTCAGTGGGAAACGGAGGATTTCAGACCTTCGGCTATTCTATCAATGGAGGGATGGACATGGATGACAACAGTTACCCTGACATCTTAGTTGGCTCTCTGGACGACCGCATGGCCCTGCTCAGGTAGAAAAAACATTAAACTTTTTTCTTTTGTTTTGATTTAGTTGCTTTTGGTTAGACAAGAAATTATATTTTTGTTTATGGTAGTATTTTTATTTTTAACTTATCGCCTTCAGCAAAGATCGCCCCTATCTTCAGCAAATGTTGTTAAAATTCGACCATCTGTATACTTTGGGAGATCTCAGACTGTATTTTTAAACCAAATTCACTGCCATTCATGTTGAAACAGGGTATGGAAACACTATAGAACATGTGAAAGCTGCTAAGTATGGGTAATTAACCCTTCTAAAGAGAACTTCTGCATTTATTTGGTCAAATATCACTGAAAGAGAGAGAGAGAGAGAATGAGGGGAGCCTCGGAGAAAAAAGTAATTACGCCTGGAAAAATAGTCCCTTACAAATGCTGCCTTTCTAGCTTGAATATTAGACATCCTTTTCAACTAACACTGTCACACATTTTCAGGTACTTTCAATAATTTTTACTGAATATTAACAAAATGTAAACAAACACAATATCTCATGGATAAAGCTATTTGGGGAAAATGGGTGGGGTTTAGTAACCTGTATGGCTGATTTTGATAAAAGGCAATGACATGTAGTAACACAGTATGGTCCTTTAAACTTTGTTCCTCTACTTGAAAATATGGCATTTTGGAAGCACAAAGTGTCACCTGACATTAAATGGAAAACTTTCTAATTCATAGTGTAAGTCTCAGTTTTAAATGGTAAATATGTGTACTGTCTTCACAGATAATACTTACTGTTCTACTTCACTGTATTTTTTTTCAGGGCTCGACCAGTCATTCACCTCACTAAGGAATTCACTGTTGAGCCAAAGATTGTGGATCCTAATGACTGTTCTGGAGATACACCATGGTGTGACATCTTACATAACATCTTATTCTCATAGACTCGTTCAGTTGTGTTTAAGAATCGATTGATTTCTTTTCTTTCCTTTTCTTTCTTTGTTTTTTTTTTCCAGCATAACAGCGACCCTGTGTTTGTCTTTCACTCTGAGTAACGGAAACAAAGACTTCAAGAAAAATATCAGTAAGCAGTCTTGCTTTACTTTAATTATTGATTTTTCTTGGCTGGCTTGCTGGCTGCTCACAAATCCTTGTGTGGCATTCCATAATGCACTGTTTCTGTTTCTACTTGTTAAAGCTGTGAGGTACACCGTCGAGGCTGACATGGAGAGAAGAAGAAGCCCTCGTGTTCGTTTTCTAGACAATAGTGACACATATACCGGCAGCCTGAGCCTGCCATCCTCCAAACGCACGTGTCATCCGCTGAAACTGACTGTAGTGGTAAGGTCTCAATACAAATACGGTGTGTAATGTGTGTGTATTAATGTGTGTTAATGCATTTGTAACTATGCATTTTATTTACTGCTTTGGACATTTACATTTTTTCATTTCAGAAGGTGCCCATGTGCTATTTTTGAATGTTTTCACAGGCACCCATTAGGGACAAACTAGAGCCGGTGGTCTTTTCCCTCAACATGTCCTTACAGGAACCAAAGCCTAAATCCAGACGTTCAGTACAGAACCTGGACTCCTTCCCAATTCTCAGCCAGGAGAAGAAACTCTCTGAAAGACCAGAGGTATGGAGTGGAATATACACTACATTCATAGATCAAACTTTAAATAACTTTATTGAGTGAATAATAATGGACTACCTCTGATACTAAATGGATAAAAAGCAAAGCAAATCTTTTTCTCAGATACTTGTATACAACAAATACAGCCTGTATTATGAAGGAGAAGAAATACTTTCACCAGCTGTTTTTTTTTATAATAACTTGAGATGCTGCAGTTCAGCTTGTGAAATAATGACAAATGTCTTGTTTAATACTTAAATAACATTTTCCTGCAAAAACAGTTGATTTTTTTCTGTAAGTTTTCTGTTTTATGACCAAAGCATTTTTCAATGACACAGTGAAGATGGAAAATATGAATGTCTTATTAGAGTTACTAATTAAGAAAATTAGTCTGGAGTCCTGATATTTTTTTCCATTTCTTGCAGATTCACTTTCAGAAGGAGTGTGGCTCAGACAACAAATGTAGCAGCAACCTGCAGCTGACAGCCCAGTTTGTTGACGATGATGAAAGGCCTTACCCCAGGTGAAATGACATAGCCCTCTTTGACCGAAAAAAGCTTTCAAGCTGCCACAGAAACCATATTTTTAGACGTATATGTCTCAAATTTATGCTTCTTTCATGTCTGCACAGTAGATATGAAGCTTCTGGCAGTTAGCTGATTTTAGCATGCGGGCTTGAAACACTGAAAACAGCTCACTCTTCCTGTCCTAACAGAAAATTTCATCTATCAGCACCTCTAAACCCTTATTAAGTACAACAGCGCTTAGCTTTGTACAGAGCCAGACTGGCTCTTTCCCCCCTGTTTTCAGTTCTTATGCTAAGTTAACCAGCTGCTGGCTGAAACTTTGTACTTAGCATTCATATGTTAGAGGGTTATAATCCTCTCATCCATGCTTTATTTCCCAAAAAATGTCAAACTATTTCTGAAACTTTGGGAAATTTTGAAGACCACACAACAGTTTTGTTTTTTTAATCATTGCCTTTCTTTCCAGTGTTGTGTTATCTTTTCTTCTCTGCTAGCTTAACATTAGCTAAGCGGCCAAGGCAGCTAAACAATATGCCAGTGATTTTAACTATGAAGTATTAAAGAATAGATACTAATAAAAGGGATCTAAAATATCTTGTTTTTTTATCTTGACATTTTGCTTGAATGGTGCCAAGCTAAGTGGTATGCCCTGTATCCAGTTTATGCTAACCTAACCTGCTTTAGCATTATATTTAGCATATAGACATGACATTGCCTTTTTAAAAGCGCTCTGCTAGATGGTGAAAAAGTACAGAAATGTAGAAACTATTCCTTTAATGTATATGTACTGAAATGTTTAAATTTTCCCTTTCAGTGTGTAACAATCACAAGTGTTTCTCAAAGAACTTAAGCATCAGCCCTGTGAATGCAATACCTGGCTGTGAATAAGGGCAAAAATATGTTAATTAGCTAATCATAATGATACAAAATTGAGGAAATGAGTAATACATGTTCATTTATCTATGTGTGCAGGCAGGGAAAATTCCAGGTACTTCAGTTCAACAGCAGTGTAAAGTTATTAACACTGATGGTGGAGGTGACAAACATTCCTAGTCGGGGAAGACTGGCTGAAGACGCCCACCAGGCTGAGCTCAACATCACCATCCCTGACGCACTGAAATACTCTGCTGTCAGGTCATTGGTACGTCCACTGGAGGGCAGCATACTGCTGAAAATTTAGTTTTTGGTTTTTTCTCATACTATGTGTTATGTGTATGTGTTTTTCTTTTTGTTTGCCAAAGTTTTTCTTCATGCACATACATCTCTTATTGTCATTTGAACTGATAAGATTTCATTGACTGTGTTTAGGACTATGATGTACAATGTGGTTTGGAGGATGCAGTGATTTGTGATCTGGGGAATCCACTTAAAGGCAATCAAAAGGTATGTTAAATTATTGTCAATGATTTTTTTTTTCACTCATAGATTTTTACTTTTTTTCCCCACTGGTGAAATGTCACTGTCTTGTTCTCTTTATTAGTTGAGGTTTGCCCTAAAGTTTCAGACGACAGGGATCGATTTGTATACACAAGAGATTGAGTGCCAGCTGCTTCTGTCCACGTAAGTGTTTAACATTGATGCAATATGTTATATCTTTTATATCTAAGGCTTTGGCCCTAGCTTTGATTCCACAGATAAGGAATATTATAGCTGTTCTGAACAGTATACTTTTATTATATTGCAAAATTTAAACATGCATTATACCTGCCTACTTGGGAGGGGTTGTTGAGACTCTAAAATAATTATTAAATATCACACTGGCACCGAAATGTTCTAATAAGTGTTGTGTTTTCAGAGTCAGTGAGCAGAGTGATCTGAGGCCTGTTCCTGTGGCCCTGCTGATTGAAAACACCATCCTACCCTCCTTCTCCATGTGAGTCCCACTACCTAACAACTCATTCTGTATGCAGCAAAAAGCACAGAAATGCCAGATCCTGAAGTGCTTAGTGTCACCTCACGTTACCTTCCTAATCAGTTTTTACTTGCACAGTGTCATTTCGAACTCTCACTCTGTCCAGAGCGAAACCGCTGGTACAAACACAATTCGGTGGCGATGTGATGGGCGAGTCAGCCATGGTCAACACCAGTGACGTGGGCAGTCTGGTGGAGTTCACCTTCAAAGTGAGTCACCTCCACCACTCAGACTGTAGCAGACCTCCAAGATTGTATATTGCATCTACAATATATGCGCTACTCAACCACATTTCCCTAGTCTCCACCCTGTCTTTGAAGCCCAAACTTTTATTCTTCAGAAGTTTAATATTGCGTGGGGAAGGGATTGTTATGTGAGCTATGGTTTGTGGTGTAAGTATGACCAGGGGTGGATACTATTTAGGGGTTCAAAGTCACAATCGAGCCCTGACTGTTATTTCTCACAATATTGTTATTTCACACCATCCATTTGATTTCCACTGAAGTTTCCTATTTTTTGTGCTGCTAACATTTGTTACCACAAGGTGAACATGAATGGGCAGCCCCTTGGAGACATGGGGACCCTGGCTGTGGAGTTCGAGTGGCCCTTTGAAGTAACCAACGGCAAGTGGTTGCTGTACCTAACAAAGATCGTTGTTTTGGGGAATTCAGAGACGGAATGTAACCCTCCTGGCGAAGTTGTCAACCTGCTCAATTTGACCGTAAGGCTCCTTTCAGGCTTAATTTTAAAGCGACAATAAGTTCCTTTTTCCTCAAGAGCCAATGAATGAGTATTTTATTACCCACACTTGGTCAAGTGTTTGCAGAAATATTTTAAACACTTTGAAACTACAGTGTGTCCAAAATATTTAGGCTGGGGTAACAGAACTGATAAATGCCGTGATTTTAACCCTAACCTTTTTTTCCAGCTTACTCTTGCTTACACCCATGACGTACGCACATCCCAAAATGTACCATCACTGAAAAGCCACAAACTTAAGTTTACATATGAAGAGAAACAGACTGACCTTAATGACAGGCCTAGAAAAAACAGACAGGGAGTCCACAGCCATGCTAGCAGCTCTCTGAGGCTATACAGAGGCAAAGCCACACTTGAGGCTAAATGCTAATGCCAGCCTGTTATCATGCTTGTTTGCACTTTGTGCTAACATACTGATATTTAGCATATGTAGCTATTACCATGCTAGTCAATGGGATAGTATGCTAAATTAGTCTAATTAGCACTGGACACAGTTGTTATCCTAAAGCCACGTGGCTAACATGTCTTACATGCTAATTTGCAGCTAGCATGTCTAACATCTGTGTGACAGTTTGTATGTTGATTTTATCACTCAGGATCCTTCAGGTAACGTATATGAACAGCACAAAGATAAAACTAGGTTCATAGTAAGCAACAGCAATTGCACTTTGATTCAGGTGTTCCCTTTGCCACAGCAGACAACATGATAGCAACATGCAGCTAGCATGTCTAACATCTTTCTGACATTTTGTTCACCATTTAAATATCTTGATTTTATCACTCAGAAGTCTTTAGGTTATATACATTAACCACACAAAGATTAAACTAGGTTGATAATAAGCAAAAGTGATTGCTCTTGACTCAGATTTTTCCTTTGCCATGGTAGTTAACATGATAGCAAGCTAAATTTAACCAATTAGCACTTAACACAAAGTTGCAATCCCTTAAGTCACGTAGCTAGCATTTCTAACATGCTAACATGCAGCTTGCATGTTTAACATCTATGTGACATTTACTCACTGTTTGAATAGCATCTTGATTTTATCACTAAGAAATCTTTAGGTTATATACATCAACAGCACAAAGGTAAATATAGGTTCAAAGCAGCCAAAAGGAGTTGTATTTTTACTTTGTTTCTGTTGTGCATTGTGCTGTCACTGGCTTGTTACATGAGCTGTAATTCATCCAGAGTGTGAACTGAAGCACTCAGAGCAGCATGAGTAGAAATGAGAAATGGCAGAAAAGTGGTGTGAAAACCGTGTACAAGCCAAACCACAGCTGGCTAGAAATAAAGCTTGAATAAAGAAAAAAAAAAACATGTGTCGCCACATACAAACCTCACAGAGCCCCAAATAGAAAGTCATAATGCGTGAAGCCAAATATAGACTGTGGAAATGACAATGCTATTCTAAGAAAAATTTGGTAATGTCTTTATCAAAACCAGTAATTACCACAAATCCTCTGATGTCATGTCTCTGTCTCCTCTGTTTCCTCCTTGCATTTTCCTGTCTCCCTCTCTTGTTTTCCAGTTGTCGGAGAGCAGACGAACGCGTACTAAAAGGCAGATTGTGGTGAATGATGTTGATGATACTAGCCAGCCACAAATTACTGAGCCACAGGCAACTATCACACTGCAAACACATCGCAAAGAGAGCTACTTGCTGGTAAGAAATGGATCAGCTTCATCAAGCACAGTGAAGAACTTCTATATTTTTTAAGAGCCGAATTTATAAAAAATAGTAAAATGCAAAGACCACAAATGTCTCCACCATTTTGAATCTCAATGCATTCAGTGCTTTTTACTCTGAATCACAAATGTCAACCTGCTGGGGGGGCTGGAAGAAAAGGCAGGGGATCATTAAAGCCAGCTGGATTTATCCTGTGGGGATGATGTATATCTGTGCCAAATGTCACTTTAATCTGTCTTATTGCCACTGACGGACCAGCAGACCAGCACTGCCGACCCTAGAGTTATGCAGCTAGTGTGAATAGAAACCACTAGAATCAACCTACTTTCACTCAACATATACTGTGGTTCAAAACGTTATTACTAAGCGCAGAAGTCAATCTTCTACTACACTATAGAATTTACAGTATGTAGGCATTAATGTTCATCTTTCATACTGTCTTACTTCAAAAGAAAAAGGTGTGATTGTAGTGGGTTTTTTTTTTATTCTCTCTCATTGCGTTTTGAAGGAATGCTCCAAGGGAACAGCGCGGTGTGTGACGTTTACCTGTCCGCTGCTCAACATGACCAATTCAGCCAGCATTTATGTCCGATCCCGTTTGTGGAACAGCACAATGCTAGAGGTCAACCCACCATCCACATTCACACACATTTACATTATCAATGATTTTATTAAACTGCACATTTTTTTCCTGCTTTGATTTAGGTCAGTAGGAATGAATGTAAGGGCATTTTTATATCTAGTAATGCATAACAGTATAATTTCATTGGGATGGAGGCCCAAGCAGGATATTATGTGTTGATGCATTCACTCCTTGCAGTCTTATATTATTATTATTGCTCACTTCTGGCAAATAAATAAGTCATGTACAAAATCTGAGTAATGTTATACTCAGACATAGTTTCAACAAGTTTTGTGCATATCAGACGACTGAAGCTAGGCTTCAACCCTTGGGCTTCTTTTTAAAAGTGTTGTGACGCTGTGTGTCTCTGCAGGACTATTCCAACGCTCTGAGAGTTTTGGTCAGAGGTCACGCCACACTAAAGCTCATTACAGATAAGCCAACCCTCAAAATGGACACACAGACCCACATGGTGCGTGATGAAGATGATGACAGCAGTGATTGTAATTATGATGATGATGATGATGACTTGACTCTCTCCACCTTTCCTGTAGTTCACAGTAGACATAGAACCAGTGGAGGGGGTGGAGGTACCATATGAACTCCCGCTGTGGATCATCATCTCTGCAATACTGGCAGGAGTTCTACTACTGGGAATAATTATTCTTATTCTGTGGAAGGTGAGACTACCATTGCAATCACAAACTCTGAATAGCTCTGGATTTTCCCACATGTAGTATTTTTTTCGCACACCACCAATTCCCCCTGGATTATATAGTAACTTTTGACCGCTCTGATTGATCTACAACCTTCATGTCAAGCCATTAGTCTAACCTTTGACTTACCTCCTCCATGCACCCTCCTCCTCCACCAGTGTGGCTTCTTCCAGAGGGCCAGCAGGAGGGAGATATATGAGGCCAAGGCCCAGAAGGCTGAGATGAAGATACAGCCCTCTGAGACAGAGAGGCTGACTGAGGACTACTGAGGGCCCCATGGGCCCCCCAGCAGCACACAACAGTGGGGCTTTTGGGTAACAACATCCCTACAAATGGATTTTCTATGGCTTCTGTTGATTGCAGCGCTAAGCTTGGGGTGTGATTCAACTTGCTTGTCACTCGACCTTCTCTTTCATGTCCACTTTTTGCATGAATCTAACACTGCTTCCTCTTCCCTTTCAGGCTAACACTCTGCATTGCGCTGCTGATATTTATATATTGTCTGTCTTTACTACTCTGTCAGTTTTGTCTCTCCTACTCGGTGTGGGTTTATCTTTTACCTAACTTAATTTTCCTCAGCCTGTGAATCCTAAATCTTCTTCCCAACATGGCATTAATCCCAGCTCTGCTGCTGTGTAAGTGTGTCCTCTTTAATGTCACCTCCTTCTCTCTCTTTCCCCATTAGCTTGGATTCTTCAAGCGAGCCATCTACTACCGGATAATGCCAAAGCACCAGGGGGTGAAAATTCGCAAGGCTGAGCGTTATCAGTTCAATCTGGGATTTCAGCCTGAGGAGCCACAGAAAAAGTACTGGATCACCAACTGGACAGAGATGCAGCATTACTACTACTGAGGCCTTTGCTTTGGACCCCAAACCACTCATTGTCATACTGGTTTGACACGGACCAAACTGAGAACATTGGGCTCAGTCAAGCTTCATGGACTTTGCAGTGCATGGACCAATTGTAGAAATTTTTGTTATTTTTTTTTTTAATTTAGTAAATTTCAACCTTGTCAGTGCAATATACTGAACATTTCGTTTCAGAGATTGTAATTTTGATGAATGCAGTGTGGTACATTGGAATCTGAGTTGCATTCAAGAGCAAATTGTAAATTGATTTGATTACGTCGCAGATTTTTATGTACTGAGTTTGCTGTTTGCTTGTTTATTTTTATCTCTACTTTTCCTTTCTGAATCTGAGATTTCTGAATCTGAGCAAAGTCGCTGGTCATTTCATCATGATGCTTTCCACCACGTGTGTTGTCCTCTCTAATCAGAGGGGTGAGTCTATTGACTGTGTGATTGTGTGTCTACTCCCAGGCATCACTTTGTGGTCATTGGTTTCAGCCTATGTGAGGCTTTTAAACCAACAGCAGTCATTTTGGAGATCATTTCCAAACTGCACTTAGAATATGTTGGCCAGCTTCCACTCTGTCATGAGTGAACACGCATCTTTATGTGAATGTCATGTCAATGTTTGGCAAGCATTACCTAGACTAGCATCTCAAACGCAGTTATGATTGCAACACTGACGTCATATGCAAAACGTGACTATTTTTCAGGCTACGCAGAAAATTATGTCCCTGGGTTCAGGGAATAAATACACTTGATTATTATTTATTACACTGTCTTGTGTTATTATCGTAAAGAACCTACCTGGATATTTTAAAGATATTACGTGCAGGGAGTCTGGACACTGGATTAAATAATTCATGATGTTTTGTATGTCTGGAGATTGTAAGCTCTAGCCTATAGCTCAGTTATAAATTGTACATACTGTAATGACTAGATACGTTCATTGACTGGTTAAATGAATGCATAAGTCATTGGCTGTTGTTGTGTTTCTGTCCCTAAGCTTTGTATTTTTGTACAAGACTGTAAGCTGACACTTGGGTTGTTTCCAAGCCATTGTGGCCCCCATTGAGGTCGACCTGCAGCACTGAAAGTAGACTGGACATGGAGAAGACAGTCGGAACAGTCTCTAATGGGACTAAGTGTTGCCTTACCATTTGGTCTGTGTTACCTGAGAGCCCGCAGGTTGTGACTGTGGCTGCTACAGAGGCTCCATTGACTCTGTGAGTAAAGAGGGAAGGGCTGAAGCCAATACACAGATTCTGCTCTCTGTGGTGTTGTTGTTGTCATTCTGTACTGTGCAGTTTCATTGTAATTAAATTGTTTTTAAAAACCTTTGCAGATTAACAGCTTGCCTCATCATTCTGTGCTTTGTCGTGAGAGCATAAAGGGATGTGGATTACACATGAAGGATATTTTGGATATTTTTATGGTCCATATACTTGTTGATGTGTATGTGTGTGTAAGAACCTCAGCTGCTTTCCAGCTCCCTCTGATTTGTAGATACTGCGTACAGATAATGAAGTATGTGACTGAAGATCATTGAAAGTTCAATGTGTAAGATATAAGGAATCTATCTGTAGAATATGGCAGAAATGGAATATAATATTCATAAATATGCTTTTATTTGTGTATAATTACCCACAAAAGTAATTGTGTTTTGGAATAAGTCTTCTGTATCTACAGAGGGAATAGGACCTCTTCCGCTGGCAATGTTTCTACATTAGCCCAATTGACAAACCAAACATTTATTCTAGAGGGGGCCTTCTGTGGGGTTTTTTGTTTGTTTTGTTTTTTTAATGAATTTCAAGGCCACCTTAGGCCCTGTTACACACTCGGAAAAGGGGTGCTGGGTTGACAGAGGGATATGCATCTTTACCGCTAGATGCCACTAAATCTGACAAACTGGATTATCAAACGGGTTCTGTTATGTCAGTGCCTTTAAAACCAGCAGAAA
>JAQLOL010000014.1:14683034-14694869 GCA_029783665.1 Naso thynnoides | reverse complement strand
TTGTTGGACCCCAGGAAGAATAGCTGTAGTTCTGCTGCAGCTAATGGGGATCTTAATAAACAAATAAACAAATAAACACAATGTCAGGTACTTTCTGTAACTTTTATCGGATATGGACAAAATGTAAGCAAACACAATATCTCATAGATAAAGCTATTTTGGGAAAAATGGGCGGAGTTCATGTAACATATGTGGCTGATTTTGACAAAGGACAATGACATGTAGTAGCACTAGTATGGTCCTTTAACTGTTGGCTCTATTTTTTTTTTTTTTTCACAGATGGGTTCTTAAAGTAGAACTGTGCACATTTAAAAGTGCAGATAATGTAAGAGGATGAGATTTAGGATATGTGGGTACTTATTCAATGACACTGTTCTTGTTGACACTTAACAAAGGAAGGGTCACTTACTCACACTGCAGTCTGAAGAAAGTCACTGACTTCCACCTCAGTTATATTCTTTTTACACTCTTTTATCAGTTTTTGCATCTAAATTCTGTATTTCTCTCTTGATCTGCATGACAGCAGCTGTATTCTCTCTTCCCCACAGTCTCCTCTCAGCTCTCTTTTTCTACCCCTGTTGCTAATAATATCATCAATCTTATCTGAGCACATCCTGTCAGCAGGAGCTCATCAGTAAAACAAAAGCAGGCAATTGATTTGACTGTGCTGCAGCAGGAAAAAATCAAAATTAACTTCTGTGTGAGGATATTGCACATTTAGTTTGGGGACTGGAAAACTATTTGAATGCAAATTTCCATCAAAATGGCTTGAGCACATGCAGGTGCTTTTACTGGTGTTTCTATGGAGGTGTCAAAGTATGTGGATAAGTAGGTGCATTTACATGGACCAAAATATTCCAGTTTCATTCGGTTTAAAAGCCCAAACCGAATTAAACTACTCCATATAAACACCTCATTCCGAAGGAACATGCTCAAACCGAAAGAAATTTCATTGAGTTTGAGAGAGGTGGAATAAACCTTTTTTTAAACCGAAAGAAACTAAAATTGTGTCATGTACACAGTCGATCTGTTTGCTGTGTGGCTGCGCTTATTGCATATGCGCTGTGGCTCCTGGTTCTTGGTGGTGGCAAGGAAACACAATTAAGTGTTGCGGCGTTTACTATGTTGCAGTCCTGCTAACCGACCCCCCCACATAGATCGCAGGAGAAGCACAAACTGTTGCGCTTGCAGCCTAATTACAGAGAAAACCAGAAATACAACTAAGGATTCAAGCACACAGTATGGATCCATACTGGTCGGAGACTGTCTTGGAGTCAACGGACACGTACGAGAGGGAAGAAGTTTGACAGGGAGACAGGCGAGCGAAGGAGAAGTTTGACAGGTAGACGGGCAAGCGAAGGAGAATTTTTACAGTTGTTTACGGAAGTAGAAGGTTCTTCTTCTACTGTTTTCAACTAATTTGACTGCCAAAACTTAAATGCACACGTCACAGTGAGTTTATTCTGATTTAGTTGCTTGGTTCATGTACACACACGTTTTAATCTGATCACTTTATTTGTGTCCACGTAAACAGTTAACCCGAAAGACTCATTAGGAAAGAATTGAATCGGAAAGATTAAAAAGCAACCATGTAAACGTAACTAATGATGGTGTTGGACCTACCTGAAGGTTTCCAGTTGTATTCAGGCCACCCGAGAGTTTCCTGGTTCTTTTTGTTCTCTTCCTCCAGCCATTTAATGAGAGGGTCAAAATACTGCATGAGTGGCGCGGCAGTCATTTTGGGCTGGCCAGTGATCATGGTCATAGCCTCAGGCCAGGGCTTACTGAAGCCGAGCTTCATCACATTGCTGCAAATGTTAACACAGTTTAGAGAGGCAGGTTAGAGGAGACAAGGATCAGTAGCAAGAGTTTGTTTTAGAGATAATTACAAACATGACGTAAAGCACGTTTTCACCAGCTGTGAGGACTTGCAAATTCTAATCTGTTATGTAAACCATGAAACATCAGTGCCATTATTATGTCTGTCTGGACCAAAATAAATGCATTCTATATTATATTGTAGAATATATCGTGTATAAATGATCAGGAGGGCTGACGTTATTATGACACTGAGGTTACTCCTGATGCAGATACACCATGGCATAGGGATGATACATAAGAGTGAATTTGTGGCTGCATATCATTATATGCCAAAGGTTTTCATGAGTCCCAACACCTGGGTGTGTGTCCTGTAGGTGTGTGGACTAACCTCAGCAGATTTCCAGCTTCTTCAGATTTGTAGATATCACATTGATGTAGAGGCCCAGTGTGGTTGGCAGCATCGCACAAAGCTTTGTGGAACTGAAACTGGATGACGAAGCTAACAAAGTACCTGGTTGCAGATCAATAAATGTTCAGTCATTACTGTGGCTAAAAGGCCAGAAAAACTGCAATCTGTCTGTTTTTTTCTGTCAGATTTGGAAAACTTACCTCACATAGGGCACGTTGGCAGGGATGTGGAACTTTGCACCTGGGTCGAAGTCATCCTCATTACGGTCTACAGGTGGACACAGGCCCTGGTACCTCATTCTGCAAGACAATAAAGGATAATCTAGTTTTATCTAAGCAGGTCACTTACAAAAAAAAAGAAAAATTGCACAATCAATCTAGGCTAACTAAATAATCTACCCCTCATTTTACTCTTCTAACTAAATAAACATTGCACTCTATAATTGTAAAAAAGCAGCAAACTTTACCTGAGGTTCCACCATTCTTTATTGTACTCAGTCGGTGGGATGCGTCCATCGAATACCTTCCATCTCCACTGATCCATCAGGTAACCAAAAGGTAGGAAGGCGATCTTGTCAAGTGCCATGCTCATCAGGAAGTTAATATCACTCTCTAAAGGAAGGGACAGAAACATCAACGTGAGCTGAATACTGTGTTACAGCAGCACATGTTTTTAAAGAACTGGCCACTCACCAGGGTTGCTTTCAACCTTGTCCAGGAGCCCAATGCTCTGCAGATGTTTAGGTGTGGACACAGACAGGGCTAGAACGTCACCGATGGCCTCATGGAAGCCAGGGTTGGCCCCCTCGCGGAAGGACACAGGCTGGTCTTTGTACTGCAGGAAGTACTGGACGTGGCCCATCTCGTGGTGCACGGTGATCAGGTCATCCATAGTCACGACAGTGCACTGTTTGATCCTGGGGACACCAACAAGGTTATAATTACAGCAAATTACCTATACATTTTATATATATATGTCTATATCTACATAGACTATATATATGTGGACATATAGATACATACATATAGATATAGACATATTTATATAGACATATATGCCTATATCTACATAGACTATTGATATGTAGACATATAGATACATACATATAGATATAGACATATTTACATAGACATATATGCCTATAGCTACATAGACTACATATCTAGGACTTTGGTTGGACAAGCCATCTTTTTAACCACAGTTATAACTATGATCATAGAAACTCAAGATTCTCATGAAGGTTTCTTTTACTGGCACTGAGCACAAAAAAAAAACAATTGTGCAATCAAACGTCATGTCTGTGCTTGCCGAAGACCTGTTCTCACATGCTGCTTATCCACTTATAAACAACTTAATACTGTTTATCATTGAACTGAGTTGCGAAGAACTCTGTCTCATCTCACTGTCTGATTTTTTGTGATAGTTTCCCATGCTGCATGTGCAGAACATGCTTGAGTGTCTCTAACTGGTCTTACGTATTGATTTCTTCTGCTGTATATCTTAGAATTGCAAGTTTTGAGTAATGTTTCTGTATTAAATTTAGGTGAAACCAACAGACTGTCAAAGACAGCACAGTTATTCCAACGACTTATATTTGTGTTACCTTTGGCTCAATATATGTTAAAATATATGTTACTTTCACATCTGGAACAATTTTAACTCACAAACAAAAATTTTCCTAGCTGTCAGCCAACACTAGAGAATAACAGCCAGAATGAGGCTAGAAGTAGAAGAACATAAGCCAGACTTGGACCAAGGAACCAAACATAGCTGTGCAGGAAGCTTTTTCTTTGGTATCTGGGAGCTGATACAGCTGATCAGTAAGGCTTGAAAAAAAAGGCATTTTACCGAAAGTCTTTTCGGTTATAGAAGTCCCACGCAGAGGCGTGGCAAACAACCTGCCGCCCGTCAGTCGGCTTCTCTAGCATGGACTTGTCCCAAAACTCTTGCGGCATTGGCAGCAGACCCAGAGAGGTGAAAAACTGTTCTGACTCCTTGAACATTCTGGTGGCATTCCAGCCCTGAATGGGGAAAAGAAGCACATCAGGGAAGATGTGAATGCACAGGTGTGTACCTACAGTTCTGCAAGCTGAGATATTTAACATTTTCACAAAGCAACAGCTTAGTTTGAAAAACAGTTGATGGAACAGAGTATAAACACATTTTGGTCACAAAAAGATGGGAGGTTACAAACTTGTTCCCCTCGGAAATATGTATACAGTTTATTCAAGCATTAACTTCATGTCAGTTATGGATGACGGCTGATTTTATTCCATACAATTAAAATCCTCTGTATTTATCCTAATCTACCTTGATCCGAGTCTTTTCAGTGAAAAAAGCTGATCCTTGACCCTTAAAGCTGCATGGTGAATAGTGGAAGAGTGCATGAGTATGTGGTTCTTTTAGTGTGTTCTTGTGTATTCATGTGTGTAGGGGTAATCATTAAGACTTTCCTCATCGTCGAAATTCATGTCACAGTAGCTCAGAGGAGGGCACAATAGTAATCAGAACAATAATCAGACAAGAGTGACATAAGGTAAAGCAAACCAAAAAAACAACAAGCAAAAAAAAAGTACTACTACAACTGCTACCATTAATTGCATTATGTGTGTGTATGTGTGTGTGTGTGTGTGCAGTTATGTATGCATTTATGTATGTATACTGTGTAATATATGTAGACATGTAGATATAACATATATAATGTAAAATGTAGAGTGTATGGCTATTACACAATACAAGAAAGTAGGTGTGTAACGATACAGTTGAACAACCACACGGTACGATAACGACATGGGCTCATTTAGAGCGCTATAATGCGATACTATTCAATGACGGGAAATTGATATAGTAAGGTTTTTTGGTTTTTGGTGGGGTTTTTTTGTTTGTTTGTTTGTTTTTGCCCAAAAATAGAAGAGAAGAAAATGCCTATTTCTGTGCAGCTGTGGAGGAGGTACAATGCTCGAAAATCCTAATGCACTTAATTGCACAAACATTCAGTGCAAGGCCTTAAAATCAGTCTTTATGGACTGCAAATGAGGACTGAAAATCTTTCATTCTCCTGGTGCTTCCTCGCATGATCTGCCAAAATCTGAAGTGACGCTGCTGAAGAAATATGCATGCGCAGGGCATCAGAGAATGCCATTATAAGTGCAAAAAATACATCCACATAACAGTGTTTGATGTGCTGAATACAAATCGCAAATTCTTCGTACAACATACAATCGATTTTTGCTTTGAAAAACAATATTAAAACGATAACAAGTCACAAGAAGGTAATTTGACATTTACCTATCGATGTAGTTGAATCATAGGAATATAAATCAGCGCATTGATACATTGATTTATCATTACACCCCTACATTATATGTCCATATAATAAATGTGTATACAGTAATATGTCTAACTGTAGGTAATTATAAGTAAATACTGTATATTGTGTATAATAGGTATAAAATACGAAAAATTATAAAAAGTACTGAGATAAAAGAATCAGTGATGCTGTAAGTGCTGAGTGAAAGTGGTAAAGGCAACACTGATGTGTTTATTTACCTGTGTCACCATAGCTGGAGTGGCATCAACCTGCGTGGCATCTGGGTACGGCATTGCCAGATCCATTATGCCGGACCAGGTCTGAGCCCACATATTGCCTAAGAGCACAAAAGACAGTATTTATCTATTGTAGTTCTACAACAGTTCTGGGGCAGGTTGTCCTCAGCTGCGTCAGTATTGCGAGTCAGTCCATTCCCTAATGGTCTGAAACTATCACCCCCACTGTCACGTTGGGTGCCTCTGAATGAAAATCAAATCCCATCTTAATCCAAATGAATCTTCATGCATCAACAGAATATCAGTGTATTATGCTTTCATTAACAGGAATGTTTGGGCAAGAGTGTTAAAATCCTCTCAGTATCATGGTGAAATACTGACTGAAGTGGACTTCTAGTCCTGTGACCTCAGCATCAACTCCTAAAAGCTCCAAAAAAATATTTCTTGTCACTTACCAAGCAAATGGGCAGGAATAGGCCCCTTTAGGTTGATGCGCTCGGGGCCATAGTTTTTGTACAGAGCCCTGCGAACATAGGCGTGCAAGTTCAGATAAAGTGGCTCCAGCTCCTTCCACAGAGCCTCCAGGTCCTCTTCGAAGGTAGGACTTTCATACATGGAACGCCAGGAAGCCCCATTGTCAGAGTGACCTATGGACAGCACCAGGTATACAAACTTCCATCAGTGAGATACACTTTCTAAGTCTGTAACATTGTTAACACAGTTGAAGACAAACAAAGAAAAGCTGCTCATGTAGCAAAAATACCCAAAATGGTTTAAAGAATTAGAAAAAAGCCATGAAGCTATTTTTTGTTATTTATGTTTTGCCAGTGGACAGGTAAGCTAAATTAGCTAATCACCAAACTCAAAGGCTGGCAAAAAATACAGAGTTAGATGAGAAGATAATCCTACTTTCGTGTCTGCGGGCTAACTATGAAGCTACTGCTAGCAGCCTGGTCCAAACCATTATGCTAAGCCAACAGGCTGCCCACAGTACTTTCATAATTTCCCTGCAGCCATGACAGTGGTTTCAGTCTTTTGAATTAACTGTCAATGGAAAGCAAACACTGAGAAGTATATTTTCAAAGCAAAACAAAAATAGACTCTTCGTAACCCAAAGTAACAAACTGCTTTCTCCTGCTCTCCAAACATGCTCTTCAAGCAAAAGATGTCAAGGAGAATCTCAAACTGGATGTACAGTTACTCATAAATTTCATACCGTTGAGGGTGGCAGCCATGTTGGCCAGTTCAACATATCTCTCGTAATCTTGACGAATCACTTTGCCAGCTGAATCTCTCCACCCTTTCCAGGCAAAGAGCAGTTCATCATAATCCCTGGACTCTGCCATGATCTTCTGGAGATCTGAAACACATGTTCTTTTAGTACATCGCCTATATGTACCGTATACTGTACAAACCAGCATCTTTTTCCAATTATTTAACTAATATTTTTATAAGTCAAAGTCTTAATGTTAGGATTGCCATTTATGCAACAGTCTTACCAGGATCCAGTGGATGGCACTGTCCATTATCTCTGCAAACCTCAGCCACACTGTACTTGGTCTCCATGTCAGATAGGAGAGTGTTGTACTAAAAAAAGATAAAAGCATCCGCCAAGCATAAGATACAACTGAAACCGTTTGGAATCATCTGGAAAATAAATTTATCAGCTTCTTTAAAAAGGTGCTTGAAACAAATGGCTGTAAAGAGTGATAGTCAAAACCACTTAACAATATGTTTATTTTAAGTTGGCTACAGTTAGTTCTTGCTTTCAGTGCATAAGTCTCATGTTGGCTGATTCATTGTTGACATGTTATCATTGGTGTGCAGCTCCTGCAGCTCTGTCTGGTACAGAAAGAGCCTTCACTCTCCCTTCAACACCAAAGTTTCCAAGCTATCAGATTCATGGCAGCTGGCTCTTGTTTCTCAAACACAAAAACAGGTTTGAAAACAAACCAAAATATTCCATCATAAGCCAATAGCGTATTTGCACATAGCTGCTCTGCCACATTCATATTGGATTGAGGGCTGTTTTTTTTCCTCCACTGGCAGCACCAAGGGGAAAGGTTTTTTTAATTACCACAGCAAAAGAGCCAAAATGATTGCCAAGGTGGGCTTCTGGTCCAAATATAAATAAGGAAAATATGCTTTATAGCAATAATTATCTCACAAAGTCTACAAAGTCTACTGACAGCAGCGAGGAAAATGAGTGCGGCCTGCTAGCAGCACTTCATTCTTTCAGTATAAGTTCTTGGACTCCTTTAGATGTCATATACACTGAGCTGTCAACAGTGCAAATTAATGGTGCGAAAGAGAACACATTAAGTGCTTGGTGCAGTGCTGCCGGATCCTTAAAAAACCTCTACAAGGTCAATATTTGCTAGCTTTCTCAGACAGTTTGCTCACGTGATTAGCTCACTCTGTTATGTCTGTGTGTGTTTGTGCTTAAATTCAAATACTTATTACTCATTCTCATTACTATTAATATCATTACTTTGTGTTTGAATATACTCCTGCACAGTCTTATGTCTTTGGTGTATTTATGTATGGTTACCAAAAGAATGCTAATGGCATGTTTTTGTAGCTTTAAAGCTAAGTCATTGTGTATCTTTTATTGCAGGGTTTGTTGAACAACAATAGATATTTGATTGCAAAAAAAAAAGTAAATAGCTTCTTTGGCAGCAACAGGACCCCCTCTCTTATGCTTTCAGATAATCATCATGAGAACCAGTTACATCCCTGTTAGCTCACATTACATGATAAGCTAATTTGCCTGAAGTACTGCACTGCAGGCATCTAATAATAATATCAGTTTATCATGTAAAATATCTGGCTTATGTCCAGTGTCTAGTGTATTTTGATGGCAAACAACAGGTATTTATGTATGCTAATGTTACCGGTGTGAGGTAAGCTAACTACCTTTAACTGGTTTCTTCATTAAGTGACTGTGACACACAGCTGATATCTCACCTGTAAGATTTAACATCATCTTTTCTAGTTTAGCATCATTATTGCTGTTAGCTGCTAATTCTCCATAATGTTAGCTAGCTAAACCCGACAAATCAAAAAATACTACAGAGAAATTTGCCTCTAAAAATCAAATTGCTTTTTTTTTCCTTTATTTAAAAAAAAAAAAATTTTAAGAAGCTATCCATACGTGAGATATTATTTTGGTTCTTAGTTTTCTGTATTTGAATTTCTGAGACAACTGAGGCTTTCTTACTGTGATTCACTCTCTGGCTTGGCCCTGTTAAAAGAAATATTTGAACAATGAAAACTAATTCATCCACACCTCTTCCAAGTCCTTCGGATTCAGAGCAGCCCTCTCAATGTCGCTGAGTTTTTTGATGATACGTTTGACTGACTCGTCCTGGAAGTCGGTGGTGTCGAACTGACGGGCCTTTAGTCCGTAGTCCAGGGTGTGTTCTGACATCTTCAGGTTCTTGTCAAGCTAAAGAAAAATAATGCATACTCAATTTTTTCTGTCCTCTCAATACACGTTAGGGTAAGCAGGGTGACGTGATTCATGAGTGAGTAGATTGACGAGTTGATTAGTGACTTGCTGATTCAATCAATGGTAAATTCATTGACACATGTTGGATAAAGAAATCATTTTATTGATTTCCTGAGTTATTATACAAAATCAACATGAGATGCAACAATACATGGAGTTGATTGATGAGAGATTATGCTTAAACAATGTTAAGGGGATGTCAGCGGAGTCGGTCAGTCAGACGGTCTCACCATCGCCTGCTTGTTGGCTTCGTTGATGTCGGTGTTGTACATCCAGGAAGCCTCGGTGTAGGTGTTCCACACCTCCTCAGCTGTGCTGTTGTACTCATCCAGTAACAACTTTGCTTCAAGCTCATCAGTATTCTTGCCTGGGTAGACAGATAGAGGTGAAGGTAGGTGAAATGTAGGATGCGTATTGTAAATCAATAACCATATAATTAAGTCTGAAAAATACTACCACAGTTAACAAAATTACAATGTGCGACTCATATTTGGAAGAAGCAAACAGCACAAGGTCTGCATTTTTTAGCCGTTTGATGTACTTTCCTGTTTGTCTGTATGCAGAGAAAGTCTCCAGAAAGACATTTTATCAAAGCAAAAGAAGGAAGAAACATCACAACACCACATCTAATCCGTCCTGTACAGGCACAATTTCTCTGTTACATCTTGGAGAGAAAAACTGCCATTTTTCTTTACATGCTGATTTATTTTGAATGTAGCATTTGGTTTTATTTTGTTTGTTTGTTTTTTTCTTTCTGATATGTTCATGTATTTGATGATTGCTATCCTTCTATTTGTGTACATTCATTTTGAGCAGTGCTCTGTGCTCTCTTACCAATATCACCAGGGTAGCCCTCAGGGATAGGTGGGACCCAGGTGAAGTCAGGCCATCCCAAGGTCTCATTTACATTTTGTATTTCCAACCACTTAACAATGGGATCAAAGTATTTCATTAGTGCGCTGGCATCCAACTTGTTGGTGCCAATAGCATCCTGGAGCACCTTCGGCCAAGGT
This sequence comes from Naso thynnoides, assembly GCA_029783665.1. NCBI lineage: Eukaryota > Metazoa > Chordata > Actinopteri > Acanthuriformes > Acanthuridae > Naso > Naso thynnoides. Next base: position 14,684,569 of record JAQLOL010000014.1, on the reverse strand, counting down.
TCAGATGAGCCAGCCATAAGAATTTTCCTAGATGAAGTAGAATGCAATCAAATTAAGCCATCACTGTTTCCATAAACCATTTGTCATGATGAAGGTCTATTCAGAATATTCACTTCAAAATGGCTCCTGCTTCTTTGGAGCGATAGATGTCACATTGGTGTAAGGGACCTTGATGTTTAGCTGCCTCGCACAGTTTTTCATGAAGCTGGAATTGCAAGATGAAGCTGACAAAATACCTGCAGGGGGAAGAACTGTGTCATTAGTATTGGTATATTCTTTATTTCAGACTCCAGGTCCATAGTAAAAAACAAACACAAACATGACAACAAAACATCCAACACATACATATTTGTTTACACATTTACAGATTTATGTACAATTACAGATCCGTGTACGCATTCACAGATCTTTGCATGTATTTGCAGATTTGTCTTCACTTGCAAATCTGAACAGAGACATACAGATTTTTTTACACACACCCAAATCTGATTACGCACACACCGATCTGAACACGCACACACCGATCTGATTACACACACACAAATGATAAAGCATGCACACACAGATATATTGCTACAATAGTACTCCCATACAACAACACTAACAAAGGCAGAAGCGTGCTGCCTCAATAATGTGTGCTATCCTGTGTGCCAAAACCTCTAAGAAAGATGAGCTGGCGTGTACGGACTCACAGCTGGCCTGGAACCATAGACTGTATAGCTCTGAAAAATGAAGCCAATGTGGGAGTACAATAAAGCTGCATTCAACGAAAGGCCGGCAGGGGTCGCCCCGCTGGCTGTAAAAAGAAGTCTATTGTCATGAAAACCCACTGTAAAATGTGCCCCTGTTGACTGGATCGGACTTGAATTTTCACGTAAGTCGTTTCTTTTATATTAAGGCTTAAAGTTGTGCATAATTAGGGGCTACTTTGAGTGACAGGTGGTCTTGGTTCCCTCCACCTCCTTCTAAACCTTTTAACCTATTGTTGATAATACTGTCCATGAGAACGTTGTTACAGTTCAGGTTAACGTTACATTAAAGTAATACAGTGCGGTTAAAAGAGTAACGTTTACTTGCGTTACTGTCACTGGTGAGCAAACGATGCAAATACTGCATCCTCTCTACAAATTACTGCATTTTGTCAGCAGACACTCAGTTCATAAGCAGTGCAGGCAGAGACAGCAGAATTACAGCTTTGGATGAGTCCTTGTAGTTGACACAAACCTGTGACAGCCACTTATGCAGTTACAGTCAGACTCAGGAAGTAACAGATTACATGTAACAGGATTACGTAAAAGAGGAAACAGTTTTCCGTTACAGTAACGAACAAAAATGTGTAGTTATATTACAGGTGCATTTACTAAAACAGGGGATTATTAACAGGATTTCATTCATAGATAAAAAAGAATAATATACTAGTCTGTAACTGCCCACAAGTGTGTTTTGTTACAGAATACACAAATGCTAGCCTGGTTAACCATCCGCTTCCACATCGTTTCACTTTGTGAGAAGTGTCTGGCCACTCTCCATTGAGA
>JAQLOL010000014.1:14659415-14671335 GCA_029783665.1 Naso thynnoides | reverse complement strand
GTGCAGCGCAGGACAGTGAGATCATTAGGTGAAAATAAATGCAATGAGCAGGGAATTGCTTGGATGAAAGAACTGAGTAAACAGTGAAATTGATGCCCAAATAAAATCAAATTGGGTAACATAATTTAAGGGGTGGAAACTTTCTTACATCTCTCTATGCTGAGTAAGCCAAACACATAACGTATTCTTATAACTAAAGCAATAAATTTTCTTTTGATGCATTTGGGTTTAACTATTCAGGGTACAAAGTCCCCTAAATACCTGGTTTAAAATCTTAAAAATGTCTTCATAATAAAAAATATTTGTGACCTTATGCCCCGGTGTGTAGGATTTAAGGAGATCTATTTTGAGAATATTGCAGAATTTCAATAATGTATGTTTTTATTAAATGTAGTCTATGATAACCTGAAAATAAAAAAGTTGTGGTTTATTACCTTAGAATGAGCCTGTTATATTTAAATAGGGAGCAGGTCATCTTGCATGCTGTATGCTATGTTGCACCGCCATGGTTCTACAGAAGCCCAGATTGGACAAGCTCTAAAGAGAGCACCAAGGTACATGATATTGCTTTTTTCCATTAAAGCCCCAAAAGCCCAAAATCTCTTAAGTGAAATGATTGGCAGAAGACTGCTACTGTGTCTCAATTCAGTGGCAGCATCCTCTAAAGGGTGTATCTGTTGACCGATTGTGTCACAGCGGGGCGACAAAGGCTGTCCCGATTCATCGACTCCTTTAAATGCGGCCGACGATTCTCCTGTTGTGAAGGATCCAGCTGGTGGATCCTTCACAGCCTAATATTTTTATAATATTTTCACATTCAATGTGCACTGCTGTGGATCTTTTCTTTTTCTTTTGAGGGAACATAGTGGAAAGAGTAGCGGCAGTTAAAGGACACATTTTTTCAATGTAATTATTTAAATAAACTAAAAAATTTTGCCTATTTCTTTACATAAGTTAACTGCTGTGTAATGGCTGCTAAGTGACAGGAGCAGTACGTTGTGATGCAAGGAGCGGCTGGTGAGAAAAACAGAAAATGCTCAGTAGGTTAGGCCGTCTCATTTAACAGAAGTTTGTGTTCGGTTGTTGCAGCTGATGAAGGATTGTGAGGGAGGAGCCTTCGTCGGCTGTAGTATTCAAAGGATGTTGCCCCTGAATTGAAGACACAGTTTGTGTAACTATAGAACTCTATTTGTCACAGTAAAAGATCAATGACAGAATGGTTTTTTGGGCCTTTTAACGAGAACACACACTCACCGTTAACTGTTTTGTAATCACACCCGACTCAATTGCTGACCTATTCATAGCCTTAAGAACCTCGAAATCAGGAGCTTCGATGAACACAACGTAGGGCAGGAACTCTGACGTTCGCAGGACTTTGAGAGCCTTCAGAGAAAAACAAATATAATCATGAGACATTTTACAATCAGTGCATCAATGCACAGAAAGCAGGGGAGCAGCTAAAATTATAATGCAATTATAAAACAGAATGTGATTAAAATCCAACTGCAGCATCTCCATTTAACAAATTCATCCGGCTAATGAGTGTAAATAAGAATGGCTGAGTATTTCCAGCGAGCAATGCTGATTATACAGAGATCCTTTTTGATTGATGATGTGCTCAGCCTGAAAATACTTAAGTAGCAACAAGCTGTACATTATTTGTTAAAATTATGAATTTCAAACTTATGTCAGTTACACTGGAAAACAAGTAAAGAGGAACAGAAGCAGGAAATAAATACACGTGAGCCTCCTCTACCTGTGGGTTGACGTCCAGGATGCAGATCTTTCCTGTTTCTATCACCTCGTGTATAGAGTTTATTTTTGTGCCATACAGGTTCCCGTCGTACTCGCCATGCTCCAAGAAACGGCCATTTTTAATGTCGCACTCCATTTCATTGCGCGTCATGAAGGAGTACATCTGACCATCCCTCTCATCCACCTTTGGCTTCCTGGAGGTGACTGAAAGGAAAAAAGGCAGGAATAAATCACTTACACGGTGCAAATACAGAAACTAAGCAATAAAATCACAAAAAATTAAAATATTACTATTTTTTCTAAAAACTCGTACTAAAAAAAATTGAAGAGAAACTGAGATGGTAAAGTAATTGAAAGCAAAAAAGAAAAACATACCACAAACAAAAGATATTTGCACAGTATTCAAGCAATACAACAAACCAAAAATACTGCAGGGTACAAAATGACGGACGAATTTACTGCACACAGTTTAATATGATGATGAAAAGCAACACTCACAGGGGATTGTGGTGCCGTACCGCTGGGGATCCGACACCAGGAGCTTGTTTTTCAGACTGCGACGGCCGACCCCCTGTGCACCAATCAGAACCAGAGTCTTCCTCCTGAAAGGTGGAACCTTGGCAACCTCTTCATATATCCGCAACTCATGCCGATCGAACTCTAGTCAGAAGAAAATAATTAAGGGTATGAGCATGAAGGAAAAACTAAAAACACCAAACAAGTTTTCCGATTAATGCAAAATGGAGTGTTTGACGTTGTACTTTGTGTGGTGAGTTTAAAGTACCTGCATTCTTGGTGGTCAAATACATCATCTTTTTTTTCTTTTTACCACCCATGCCAGCACACAGAGGACCTGAGACAACAGCAACACACAAAACACAATAAAACCTCCAATCTTGGTGTTTGTGTCTGCCAGCAACGTCAACAAAGTCCCTGTTAAAATGATGTATGATCTTGGTGAAAAGACTGGGTCATAAATCCAAAATATAACAGGGTTATGAGGAGGCATCACCACTAGGTGGCACTGTGCACTAATATTGATCAGTCAGTCTGCTGCCAGAGGACACCTGTGACTAAGAGATCTGCTGAGCGTCTGTTCAATATGGCACATTATTTTGACACTGGGGAGAAAGTCTTCTAAACAGAGACATACATGGTAACACCGTTTCTCATTTTAGTGTCAGAACACCTCAAGCTGTAAAAACAATGTGTTCAACTTACGGGCAGAGTGCGCATTCTTGAGCACCTTTCTTAATTTTTGTTTGTTAATTTTAGACCTCATCACACAAAAAAGAACAGTTTGAATATCTGAATAAAATCATGCTCTCAGTTGGGACAATGTGTGCATGCTGGCCGACAGATGTGTCCTTCCCAGACGCCAAGGGCAGTACAGTTGGGCTGTCATCTTCCTCTTCTCCAGAAGTGAAGGGCATGCGGCTGACTGTGACTCATCACCTGTTCTGCAGCTGTTGAGAGCTCCGTACGGATCGGAAAAATCTAAAGTAGCACAGCCTCTTTTCACTTCATATCTCAGAAGAGAGGAGATAATTATTGATCAGGCTTCTATTTGCAGAGGTCTTATCAGCACTCTTCCATCAATGCGCCTTCTCAGTGAGGGCTGTTTGTGAATGTCAAGCCCCGCAGCTTAATAACCAGCAGATTGTATCGGGCTGCCTGAGTCACGCCGATGCTCATTATCAGTGGTCCAGTGCTTGCTGACAAGACTAGCAGACTGGAGAGGTGAGAGGAGGCTGAGCGGCCCGGTGCCAGATGAAATGCTTGTATGATATGGAGAGAAACAGATGTTGCCTTTGTTGCGCGTGAGTTTGTGCAGCGAGGAGTCTGTGTCAAATCTGCATAATGAGAAGTGCTTCCCTGCTCTGCTGCGTGCTGCTGAGGCATACCTGTGGTAGCGAGCTCCAGATCTCTCTTCACAAACGCTTTCCTCTTCTCCTCAAGCAGCTGGCTTGGAATTAGACCTGCACTGCCTCCTTCTATGTGGCAGGCCTGTGAGGGAAACACGTGCTCTCATCATAACAATGAGCTCAAAAGCTAACATGCAAGGACATAAAAACTCCTCAGTCTTTGCTCAAGAAGCTGATCTTAGTTGAAATATTTGAAGTGTGGTACTCACCTGCCACCAGTTGAGGTCCTCCTGGTTGAAAATCTGCAGAATGTCTCCACTGCTAAAGCTAAGTCCTGCCTCCTTACAAGGAATCAAGTTGTCGTGGGATGGGTCATAGTCGAAGTGACACTTTACAAAGGCCTAAATGGATAAAGATGTTGAAAAGAGGGAACATATCAGTAAAATTACTGTAATGGATGTCAAAACAAGCAGGTGAGATGGAAAAAATACACATTTAATTGAGGCTGGAAATACAGTCTCTAGTATACCTATGCTGCACCTTGTGTAGTGTATGAGTGTGATCCAATCGTGATTGGGTGAGTGAGTGTCCATCTACTAATTCACGTCCCAGCTCCCTCTCCCGACATCTCAAGGCTACAGGAATCAGCTCATAAACCAAACCTTGTCTCCCAACCCCCACTGACAGGACAGGAGGCAGACAGACTGACAGACACGCACAGAGAGAGAGAGAGAGAGAGAGAGAGAGAGAGAGAGAGAGAGAGAGAGAGAAATAAAGAGAGAGCCAAAATCTGTAGCCATGGAAACCATCCCCTCTCCCCCTCTCTACTTGACGCTTTTTCTCGTACTGAACGGATACATGAACATAAAAAAAAAGGCTGGCAGCCCTTACTGTACTCTCCATGTGCGCGCGTGTGTGTGTGTCATTCCTTTGTACGGACACATACACACACACACACGCGCACACACACACAAACACACACACTCTCACAGTCTCAACTGGCCAAAGGAAGCTGTCAGCTGAGTTTAGTCACCATGCGATGACCGAGCTCCAGGCGTGAAACACAGACAGCTGGATTACATTCACAGGGAACTTTTGTGAACAACTCTAATCGTCGCAAGTATGTGCGCAGTACAACATCCGCCTCCACGGCTCTTTACAGTGTGAGCGCAGCCAAATGACTCTTTAATATATGTGACAGACAGCAGTGATTACATGTTCCATTAGGCACTTTGATAGCTAAAGCCAATACCACAAAAACAAGAAAACTAAGCACTTGTACAATCTGGTTTTCACAAAGCCAGGGTCTTAAGATGATCTGCTGAATAGATGTCCTCTTATAAAAAGCCTGCATCTTTTCAAATGTTTGCAAGAGCCACGACTGAGAGTACACCTTTTCAGTCAATAGCCCCAAGAAATGGAAGGATATTAAGTTTTCTTACATGAAAGCATTTTTAGAGCAATTCTGCCAGATTGACTGCTGCGCTCCACAGAACAGGGGAAAAAAACAGTTGGAAATTTATTTTTAATAGCTACTGCGCAGCTGCTGCATATGTAGTCCTGCCAAATTCCAGTTTGGGTATTTACATGATTTCAGTTTATTTCAAATATTACACGGGTCCTCAACAGGCTGAGGGTAGTCTCTGATCTCTTGGGCCAAAATAAGGCTAAAAGAATAACATAACAGCCATGCTTTGACTCTGTGAAGCTGAGAACACAACAGTGCTTTGAGCTAAATGCTAATGCTAGTATGGCAATATACCCAAAATGTCAGTGCTACAGTAGATTTTAGCTGCTGAACATCAACGTATTTAGCATGGTCACCACCTTAGTTTAAGCATGTTAGCATGCTAAGATTAGCTAATTATGCTTTTCTGTCTCTTTCAACCTATAAATGATGTTACAAAGTCAGATTGCCATTTTAAATTATGTCAAAGTATGAAATAATAAAGGAAGGGTATGTAGCAGTAATCCCTGAGGCCTGTTTCTAATGCCCCTGAACGCCTTGTTCTCATCAGTATTTTTTAATCTCAGACCAACAGCGTGTCACAGTGTGCTGGGCTTCTCTATAGGTTCTTCTGGAAGTTGTGTGTTTAAACTGGCCAATCAGAGCAGAGCCTTCAGAGGTGGGGCAAGAGCTAAAACAGAGCGTCTAAGACAGAAGCAAAAGTCCTGGAAAAAACAGGACTGCTGCAGTCGGCTGTGCGAGAAGACAGATGAGTTTTTTGAGCATCAAAACATGTAAACCTGTTATAATAGTAACCAAGAATAAATTATGAACCATAAAAAATGAGCATAATATGGCCTCTTTAAGTTGATCCAAAAAGTTAGCTGTTTCTATTATAGTTCAACCTGCGAATGACTTAAATGTCTGTACCAAGTTTCATAGCAATCCATCTGATAATTGTCAAGATCTTTACTGAAAACCACAAATGTTGACCTCACTGGAGTTGCAGGAAATGTCACAGTCAGAAGGAGACATCCTCTGGGCACTATGTATATGTAGACAAAATCTCATGGTGACCTCTCCTACAGTTAAAAAAATTTCAGGCTGGACAAAACTGGTCAAGTGACTGACATTGCTAGCATTGCTAAGATAGCTTATTATCCAGGAAAAGTAACTTTTCTGGTCCTAAAATTGGAGAATGGGTTTTTTTCACCTATCAGCAACAATTAGCTTTAAATACATGTGTGTCTAGGCTAATAATCCAAGCATAAGTGAAGTGAAGCATCTTCACATCACTTCCTTGTGGATTATGTTCCAGTATATTTTGGTCTAGTGTGAAGAATTAATTTGGCACAGCGTCTTCGAGCTCTAGTGTTTCTCTTCTCTATTTCTAAGTCCAATCAGACACAGAGACTTGTGCCTAACACATCGCTAGCTGTAAATACCACATCCTCAGATCTGCTCTATCCTTCCATCCCATTGGCAATACATCAACAGAAAAGACTCTCAGTGTAAACTGGGTCACATTTTGAGTGTGAATAGCCTCCTCTGGCTCCCAGAAAGCTAGTGTTCACTGGCTAGCATAACCCAAGGAGAGCCACGACTGCACCAAGAAGAAGATTTCCCTTTTAGCATTTTTAGCTATAATAGCACACTGCTTTGATTAATAACAATAACTTACAATTATGTAATATCCCAAAAACTCAAATCATCTTTCTGATGGAAGTTTTATCACCATGGAAATTAAGGACAAAATCAAAAAGGCAAGGATTCAAGTGTCATAAACTGTAAGATCGCTCTTTCCTGTCCAGTGCGCAAAGATTTCAATTATTGATTTATTATGCATGAGCAGAAAATTACTCTGCGGTTGGGTAAGTGACAAAAATGTAATGCTGGTAATATAGCCTAATAGCCAGTGTCATCTACACATCCCTGCTGTAGAATTAAATCTATGAATCCTGGCACAGCAGACAAGGTTACAGACAGCCGTGAGGATGCCAGAGAGGACAGTGAGTGCTCTTTAGTTGATTGATAAAAATGACACCATCCTTTCAAACTAATCTGAACTTTTTTGTGCAATGTTTATTTTGAGGGTGAGGGATCAAAAGTGTATTCTACTTTGAAACAGGGTGAGATTTAACCAGGATGACATGTAAAACACAAGGAGTTGCATGATTAAAAGCTGGATGTTTGGTATGAACTGATTTGCCGCATTAGATCAACATACTGTGCGCTAAAGTAAAGAATCTGAATATTTATTCCACCACTGGAATCAACTAACAAAACTCCCATTTGTAATTATTTGCCGTGTGGTTCAGTCTGGTTAGGACACTGTGTGTATGTGCAAAGAATCATGGGACTGTATGTGTCTGATTTGGTTTGTGTTTCCCTCTCACTGACCTGTCTTGCTGTGTGAGGCTCCTGGTAGCTGGGCAGGATCTTCAGCACCACACTGCCGCTCGCCTCCTTCAGCATCTCCTGAAGCACTTTGGGGTCGTTGCCCACCTCCTTGCCATTCACCTCCTTGATGATGTCACCCACATGGAGCAGACCCTGCTGGTCAATCATGCCACCATGGAGGATTCTGGCGATCACTAACTCGCCGCTCTCCACTCGAAATGTCACTCCCTATACAAACAAAAATGTATAAATTTGTTACGGAGACTCAACAGGACAATTACAGTATAATTTTTTTTAGTTGCCTTGCAAAGTCTTTCATTCTTAAGCAGTTCAAAAACGAGAAAAGTGCTGTAGGTGGAGGTAAGGCTGCATCGCCTCCTGCCACTTGTGCTATGTTCACAAAGTTGCAGTCAAACACGCCACAAAGAATTTAGCAGACAAACAACTAGTGTGGAATGTGCCTGCGTAGGTGATAACTCCCGTCAGCACGAAGAGCTAGTAGCTAGAATTTGTCACTGAAAGAGGAAACTGAAATACTAGGGATGCAATAAACTGTTATGACAATTCAGCATTTGCTAACCTTAATATCACACTCGTCCTCTAACTGGATGATTTCATGACATATCACTTACTGCTTCTAGTCAAGAATATGTCAGATAAATAGCTGCAAATGACGCTGGCATTGTCAGTTCTCGGTCTTATGGTATTGAAATAAGAAAAGAAGAGGCACCCTTGGGTGAAATCATGGACACTACCGCAAAAAGCAGAAGGGGCTTTCCCAAACGTGTGCCAAGAGCTGAAGTTAAATAAAAAACTTGTGATTTCAAAAACTTTGCTGGGCTCTTTCCTGTTGTATGCAGCCATCCAGAGGTAAAACCCTTTTACTACTAGGACTTTATTTTTGTAGGAGAACAGCCAATCACACTCTTGGCTCACCAACGGGCTCCACCGCTGAATCACCAAGATGAATAGGCTGATAAAGGGCCGACAAGGACCAACAAGAGCCAATGGAGCAAGACACACAAGGAAAAACTGGGTGACAGACGCTCACTGATAGCCTGACACAGAGCGACAGCTGGCCGTCAGCTTGGTGTGTCAGCGCCCTGAGGTTGATGGTTGTGAACAAGCAGCAACGGCCATGGCTGAGGAGTGAAGCTAATGCAAAAATATCTTAAGCAGAAATTACTGTAATGGCAACTAGATGTTGGCTGCAAAAAATATCCAACTGTTTCATTCAGATTTATTTAGAAATAAATACAGACAGTCAGTCAGTTTTGTTATTAGTCCCGTTTAGCCTCCACTTATGCTTCTGCACCGCTAATGGAGTTTGATTTCACGGCACTGTAACTTCCTACATGTTGGCAGCAAACCTTCAGTAACATGTTAAATTAACCTTCTGAAACCTACGAATGACTCCACACACATTTGGCAGACTTTGTGAGAAGAGCAGCTGGCTGAGTTATCACTGAGCCCTTATTCTTAATCAACAACCCACTGCAGAAAAACCACCTCCATTTTGTGCTACAAAGCAGTAAAAATCTGACTTGTTCCTCTTTTCAGCACTGCTACAAAAAGAGCTCATTATACTGAGTGCACTTGCTGCTCCCAAAGCACAAATCATACCATTTATTGAGGGGAATTATCTCTCTAAAATTTATAGGAGGGCTCTATCCTGCCTCAGTGAACACAATGGCTTGCTTCTTAATTGAGCAGACTTACCAGATGCTCGCCAGACACCTTACGGATGCCCACCATCCTGACTGCGTCTGGGGGAACAGGCTGGTTGTTGAGGGCTGCGTCCATGAAGGAACAGGGGCTCGGAGGAGGAGTCTCGTAGTTCTTGGAGGCCACAGAATCATGGGTCTCCAGCAGGGACTGTGTGAAGAACAGCAGGTGGTGCAAATATACATGACGTCATTGACAAACAGGCTGGTTTTCACACATTAGAAACTCGTAGGTTGTTCATAGAATCAAGCTACACTATGCAGTGTGCAAATCAAGTGTTCTTGCTCTCTACCTGTAGCTCCAAATCAATTTAATCCATGTTAGCACAACATGCATCATTAAGCACGAACATAACTTGGAAAAGTAATCAAAGGTTTTGCCTGAATGCCTGTTAATCAAAGATTCAGCATGCTGTGACACATGGCCTGGTCTCCCAAACCTGGAAGTGCGGTTCCTTCAGGATGCGGACCAGCTCGTCAGCCGCCTGGCTCCTGTGTGCAAGTGGGATGAGCTCCTTGAGGATGTCCTGGACCAGCTCCACATTGTTCTCCCTAACCGCCTCCAGCTTGGGTTCCTCAAACTGCTCGTGAGCCTGGGATTTAATGAATATAAAATGAGCCCACTCTCCCGAGAAGGAATTTTATAACATTTAGTTCCATTAGTGCTCCTTCTGAGTGAGTAGTTAATGCACCTTGCTCAGTGGTAATGAAATGTTTTCTGACTTCTGTGTTTGTATTCAGTGAGACAGAAAAGGGCACAATAAGAAACAACTACAGCAGCAACCTGACGCAAACCGCAGCTGAGAACAACACATAGCCTGCACTCATAAATCTTCGCAGAATGACGCAAAAATCAAGAAAACTAAGCACTACCTTGAGTCAAGTTAAAAGAAAATCCCTGTGGTTTTTTTCAGAGCGTTGCTGTGAGACATCAATATTTCAAGGAGCATTCATTTTTCACTTTCTGCTCTTCTGCTGCCAAGGACACAGGGTTCAGTGGTTATTAGACAAGCCTTCCACACCTTTGGTTCAGGGTAACAGATACGAAATGAACTAATTTATTCCGTCAGGTACATTTTGTATCATGGACCTGGATTTCAGTGGGATATTTCTGTTATATTTCTGTGACAAAAGTAAAGTTGAAACTTGCTTTTTCACTTTTCCATGTTTGTTTATCAACTGATGTATGATGAAAACAAAATTAACTTGTATAAACAAAAGTTACTGTGTAAACCCTTCAAATTCTGCTGAATTTAATTACATAAAAATGCATATTAAATCATTTACAGAGGCACTACTTGTAACTGTAATTTTATTCAGATTAAGTTTCGCATTGTCGGGTAATCCCACAGAGGATTTCTCCAGTGGGGCTGCAGGCTAACCACTCTGTTTGTTTGCTGAGGATGAGAGGAAGAATGCCTGCTGAGAGACAGGATATGGTTCACATGCACGCACAAACAGATACAGAGATATTCACAAATGCCTGCATGTACACAGCCTTGCACACACAATATCATTTGTACCACACACACACACCCGTACAGACAAAGTTATTTGGGCTAAAACACACACACAGGGAACTCTTCAGCTCCAGTGACTCGGCAGCAGGACTTTGCTCATTTGGTGTGTTGGCAGAATTCTGTGTAACCTGACGGGGCAAGCTGTCGGTGCTTGGCCCTCAGACAAGATGCAAACATGGAAACATGGCGAAATTATTACACTGTTTGAGAGCCATGGGCATGACCCGCAAAGTTCCTGAATTTTTGCATGTGTCTATTTTGACACCACTTTAAATTTGTCGGCTATATTATAAGTAGGGCCCAACTGATGTGAGATATTTGGGGCCGATGCTGATACCGATATGAGGGACCAAGAAAATTCCAATATCCAAATATTAGCCAATATGAAAGAAATTGCTGTTATTGTATAAATATCGCTGTTATTGTATAAATATAATGTAACCTGGATGTGGTTATCAAATACCTGTGACAAATCATCATCATCATTTATTTATTTATTTAAATCCTCAGAAAACACATTGAGGGAGGACCCTCATTTTCAATGGTACCGAGGTACAAGATACAAAGAATACAAAGAGAAACAAAGGAGATACAAAGGAAAACATGATAAAATTCACCGGGGGCTCTAAGATAACAAGTTATAGAAGTGCATGAAATAATAAAACAAATAGTCATTAATAGCAATTAATTTAAAAACAGGAGAAGTTGAAATGAACAAAAACTCTGTACGAACGTTTGTGACTGCGAGCATTCCAAGATAACAAGGCTGCGAGTTATGGCGGTAGTTTTTGTAAGATTGCTTTATAAATAACTAGATACTGATGTTGGTCTCTTCTCATTGACAGGGTAGGCAAGCTAGTTTATAAATATATGTAATGAAGGCAGGATGTCTTACAATTTAACAAACTTAATTGATTCCAAGCATCAGTGCAACTCTTCAGATATCACAAATGAACAGTAAACACTTTTTCCTTCCTGAAATCGATTTTGAAACTGGAGATTGGCCAATACCAAGTATTGATCCAATACCAGCATATAAAAAACAATTCCTTCAATCAATCAAACTTTATTTATATAGCACTATTCACACATAAAAGAAATGCAACCCATAGTGCTTTACAAAAAACAAAAACAAAAACAAAACAGCAAAACAACAAACAAAAAACAGAATTAAGATATCCCATCCCGTCGCAACCACTCCCACATTGG
>JAQLOL010000014.1:14633591-14648496 GCA_029783665.1 Naso thynnoides | reverse complement strand
TAATGCCATTGTTTACAATCGCATTGTGGAAAACACTGCATGTAAACGCAGCTAATGAGTCTAATACAAACCATTTTCAGTCTGAAATATGTACTTAAAATTCATTGTAGAGCCACAACTACACTGAAAAGGACATCGAAAGTCAGTCGCAGCAAAGACCTGGTGGTGATTAATCAGGGTCCTTTCAATGGATAAGGTCAATGTTAAGCTTTTCAGTGTGCACAGTGACTCGGCAGTAATAACACCTGCTTTGTCCTGTGAAAACACCACCAGATTTTAGAGCAGCTTTCTCTTTAAAAACTCATTGATATTCTCATTGTTTCACGAACACACTGCTGGAAGTAACTGCAGCCTTATTTCTCTGTCACTCTGTTGAAATGACAGGAAAGAGAATGTTATGGAAGACACTAAAAATATATCAAATTGCCAAAGTCACCTCTATATAATACAACACTCTTGGGCCTTGACAGACATTATTAAATACTTTAAGGTTGCTCTTAGATTTGATTCTGCTCCCTGCTCCCCAGCAAAATATAATTACTATCAGTCCCTCAGGTAGCTAAAGATGAATGTCTAAGACAGTGGTGGAGAATTATATTGGGGTATATTTCGTTGTGTGTAGCTTACCAGAACTGATTAATCATTTATGACTGAAGTATATAACTAATTTGTCCTTCTGGTGGTTGATTTTTTTCCTCCTTGATGTCCCTTCAGAGTGCAATCGGTCAAATTCACACAGCATAGAGAACACGGATATTGCAGCGAAAAAATATTGCTCTGGCATGTGTGCGTGTGTGTATGTGTGTGCTCTAGTCAGGCTAATTAAGTCAACATCCTCCTCACGGATCATCACTGACAAGTTGGCTCATCATGACAAGTTTAGTGAATGTTGTGTGAAGCATGTGTGGGCATATCTACTGTATAATGTACTTGTGTGTTAAATACATGTCGCCTGTGTGTGTGTGTGTGTGTGTGTGTGTGTGTGTGTGTGTTTGTGTGCACACCAAAGAGGCTTGCCTTCAAATAAATAAATAAATCTCTTCAACTTGTTTGCATAACTATAAACAAAGAGGAAAATTCATTATTTGAATTATCTGCTGTACAAATTCAGTAGTAGACAATATACAATGTTCAACTTAAAGGCCACATGCTATAACAGGTGTTTTCACTTATGGCTAATTACTTCTCTGTTCATGGGGGTGGAGCTATGCTGGGGATTATATGAAGTCAACAAACTGAGCTGATTATGGTGCATTCAAGCAACCTTGGCAGAATGGGAAAACATGAAATCTTTATTAAAAATGTTAGCATTTTTTAGCATTGCTAGCCTTGTAGTTACACCCTTTAAATGAGAGCTATAGTGTTGCATATTTGGAGTGGTTTTTCAACAAGTAGACAATTATGCATAGCTTGTTCAAAATTACACACATCGATATAAATCAAACAGACAGACTGTTACTGAGTTTGGTGCTGACATGACTGTTTCCCTGACTTGGTTGCTCATTAGTACTACTTATGATGTGAACACAGTGTAAGATCGATTAAGGTAGTTTTGACAGCCTGACATGTGTAGTAAAGCTGCAAGGAGTGTGAGAGTGACTGTCAATCAACCAGAGTCCACACGCCCACATTCTCAGAGGACATCTAATCAGGCACAATAACTGAGATCACCTGGGCTGTCTGTGTGAGTGTACTATGGATGCATAGGACCTTTAACCAATCAAGAGCAACAAGACCAATCCCTACAGCACAGATTTTATTTTAACAATCACTGCTACAAACTTCGTTTTGGTAGACAAACTCATGTGGCCTCTGTCAAGAATGATCTACTCTAATTGATGCTGACAATGATGCTGTACCTCTGGAAAAAACGTGTTGAAACCATAAAATCAATGACTGTTTATATGGATTTTTGTACATTGGTGGCTGTATCCAACTCAGAATTTTGTCAGCTCAATCACATTTGGTTGTTCAATGCAACTTTTGACTATTCATTCCTCCTTTTTTAATGTCACATCAAACTCCTACATATATCAGCCTACATGAGTCTCATGAATTACTTTTAAGACTCTCATTTAAATGCCTTTCTTCATCAACTGTGGTGTGAAAAACTGATTATTTCCACAGTTAGACAAAGTAAAAGTTTGATACCTGTCCGGGGGTAAGTTTTAAAATCCCAGCTTATCATGGAGTATCTGCTCTGACAGCTGCTCAAAGCATGTCGTCAAGGATCAAGATTCTCCATGGTGATGGTTTGAAGTTGTTCATAGTTGTTAAAAACTGAAATCCATCCAAGTTTGGTCTCACTGGACAGGAGCATCTGCAGATTAATTTCATACCTGATTTGTTATGTCCATCCAAAGTTAGGCCCAATATGAAATGAATAAATCCCTGTTTTTGTATCTTTACCACCATTTTGACTTCACGCCTGGCTGATATCTGCACTTCACTGAGTGCACTTTTCTTGTTAAGCCTTCTCACTTTTCTTTGGTTGAGTTCACTGGATTTACCATAAGAACGTCTATTATGTTCTGCTTGTCTTTGCAAAAGTGTTACTATTACATCAGTGTGCATAACTGTCCCATGAAAGGCAACAATTCCAGAGGAAGCACGAATGCTGACCCTTTCTCTCTTGGTTAGCCAATCAGCAGGAACAAGGGACTTTAAAGCTGCCATTTAAGCCACCGCATCGCCATGGTGATGCATGTAGCAAGCTGGCATGATACGGGTGCAGGCTGGATCGCCTTATTAGCTGGCTGAAGGTCACCACTGGAGACAACACTTGTGATATTTGTTGACATTTCGTAAAGTGACAGCAGCTCCCATTACGCCTCCCCCTCATGGTCACAGAGAGTCCCAAGCGAGAGATAATTAAGTGAAGTTTCAGAAACGAACACGCGGAAGGCTGAACTCGCCGTCTGAAGGCAAACATTTCGACTTTGACTGTACATCTATTTTCCCTGTGGCACTTAATGAAAGAGCAAACAGGGATCGCCAGGGTGTGATAGGGATGGAATAATTGCCGGTGTCACCACATTATCGGATACCCTCGGCCTGAACAGAATTAAATTGTCCCATTCTCTTAAAACCCCGCGATTATCTTTGACAGCCTAATCCTACCAACACACTGCACTCAATGATCCATCATCTGTGTTTGAATACTGCTTCATTAGTCCAGTAGGCACACAGAGTATTCCTCTGGTAGTGCAAGGGTTCGGTGGGAGAAAAGTCTGTGTGCTCTACAGCTTTATGTGTGGAGTGTGTGTGTGTAGAGAGTGGGTGAAAGTGAGAGCGCTTCAGATTTATTTGAAGGTTGTGAGTCTGACACTTCCAGGCGTGCTGTCTCTGATCAGAACACTGTTGCATATGAATGACCCCCTACCTACTCACCGTGAATGTACAATGCACTGGAGGTCTTTCTCTGTCTTTATCCCTCTCTCACAACCACACGCACACACACACATGCACTCTGAACTGATAGACAGGATGCAAATGCTTTGACAGAAAATGTGATTCATTATGGCTGTCACTGCTGTCTTGTCAAGCTACATAACCAAGCAGAGGATATCTTGCAACACGGTATACTGTGTGACATGCAATAGACTTGACAGTGATGCAATGATGCTTCAAAGCTTGGCTAATTTAACATGATATCAAACAACAAATGACAGTTTATAAATAGATATGGACACAGACTCACAACGTACTGCGTTATCATATACTATACACACTCATGTAATATTAATAAACTCTATCAATAATGAATAGGGTGTGTGGTACTTACACTCCCTTCTGTTTAAGCAAACATTATCTGTGCATTATCAAACAAACATTCTTGCTTTTGCACAGGCTGTTCCTCTTGTAATGACTTCTTATCTTTATGCTTACTTTGCTCATCTCACAGCACATTCCTCTCTCACTCTCTACAGCTCTCACTTTACAAAAAAGGGCTTCTTGTTGGAAATTAAAGAAAGAAAAGATATCTTGTTTTTATTATTGTCTTTTGTCTTTTTAAGAAACACATTTCTGCATGTTTTTGTAGCTTGCTGCTTCAGATTCCTGTATATAACATGCTGCCTTGGGTCCTAATCTGTCTCTGCTCATCCTCATCACACTCTGGAGTTTTGAACCGGCGTATTAGGAGCAGGTGCAATGCGAATTTGAAACACCAACTAGCCCTAAGCTGCAGCTATAGACATGAGAATATTGTTGCCTGCTGAGTTCCATTCAACCTCAAATCTCAGCTTCCCCACAGTTGCATTCAGGTATATCTGCCCTAACCTGTGACAAAACACATAGCGAGAGAACTCATCTTTCTTATAAACAGTCCTGCATCCCCCCCACACACCCAGCAGGTAGGGATAAGTGTTCTTACCTTCTCCCCCCAGTTTGATTTCCAGGCCCTCCAGGGAGTTGGCTGAGTCCCCCTCCTCGAGGGAGAGCCTTCCAAACACGCTGCCAGCCATGGAGAACAACACCTCTCTACAGCGCACACACTCACAGTAACACACCCAGTACTGTATCTGAGGTAGGCTAAGATCTCTCTCCCTTTCTCCCTCTCTCTCTCTCTGTGTGTGTCTCTCTCTCCCCGATTCTCTGCTCTTTCTGCCAAAGCAGCTTCTCACCCTTTCCTCCCTCTTCACCTGCTCTTGACGTGAATGTGTATAAGCTATGCCTGGCTGAGCGTCTTCTCCTCCGCATGAATGAATGGAAACGGGAGAGGGTTGTGTGGATCAGCAAAGGAAGGGATGGGTGGGGGGATGGAGAGAGAGGGACGGGAGTATGATGCTTTCTCTAGGAAGACAGAGAAAAGGAGGCAGGACATTTTTTCTCCCTCCAGGCTTCCCTGCGGGGGTTAACTGGGAGAAAGAGCAGCAGAAGGTTGGCGCGTTGGAAGGAGGATCGGTAAAAGAGGCGGTGCATCAGGGAGCTGACACATATATGAGAGATGACCCTCCATTACTAACATCACAGACACAGGTACAAACAGCCAGCCTTGCAGATGCACTGTAAGTGATGATTCACGCTTATCGGGAAATGTATATTCATGAATCCAAGAAATGCATATCTGAGTTCCCTTGCTGACAGAAGTTGAATAATAGCTGAGTATCTATCAAATTGAACCTTTGCTAACCCTTCTCCAAGCCTGTGCAGGCAACAGCCTTGCTGAAAATGCTGTTTTTCAAATTTAAAGAAAGACGTTAATGGGTTTGGAGAAACAATTTCGTGAGTGTTACTAAAAATGCCAGTCATCCAGACTCAGCCCTTGGCTATGTACAAATCAAGAGTGACTGACAGCCCATTACAAAAAAAGGAAACTCTGCACACATTTTAACTCTCAGTGGAATTGCTTTCTGTCTCTATCTGCCATCCGACTGCTGCAATTTATTACCACATGATAAAATAATACAAAGCTTTGAATTCTAGATTTGGTCCTCCGTTCACTAATGTACTGAGAGTCTTAATTTCCCCGACATCTGGCCGTGGCTTTTCAATCTTTAATGTGTTTGGATCAAGTGCCCTCAGCACTGAGTGAGCAGAGGGATGTGGAGGCGTGGCTATGTGCCAGTGTAGAGTTAACGCAGGCACCTTTTTGCAAGTCAAAGTAGAACAGATAATTCAACTGCTGTCACAGCACAAAATTTTCTACTCTGATATTAGTGGCAAGGTACATAACTAAAATTCACTGTGGTGCAAAACCCACAAAAGGGACCATCAGTGTGACAGCAAATTTGACATGGATTCCAGCAACTCTGTGCACAAGGGCATAAAATATTTTTAGTTATTTTACGCAGCAAGAGTCTGAAGCACTATCTGAAGCACTCATTTTTTCAGTTACAACATTTCCTGTTGTCTATTCTCAAGTGGCAAACTGAATGCCTTTACAAAATCTATACATTGAACTTAATTTTTCACAGCATCTTCAACACAGTACAAAACTGTCTGTTAACAGGAGAGTTATCTAATTTAATTTGATTTCATAAAAAACAAACCGTCAAAATGACAAAGTAATGACAGTCCATGCAGGACATGCAAAAGATGGATGCAAAGATTTCCACATTCAATGATCAATCCTTTACTGTCAGTCCGAAATCCTTAATAAAGCACTTGCTTAATTCCTCCAAAGAAAATTGAATTGTATGTTTGTATGCAAGCATGTACATACTCATGCATGCATGCAATTGTACGACTTGCCACTAGATTCTATGTGCGCACGAGTTGAGGGCCGTGAAGGATACAACAGCAAATCCTTCGAGGCGTGACTGATCTAAGGCTGGAGTTTTAGCGCTCCATTAGCCAGCTCATTAAGTCACATTAGAACTCGGGAGATGAGATACATGTCCTGAGTGCAGGAATAACCACGAACTGCTCAGTATCTCCTCCCTCTCCTCTCTTTCGATATCCCTCTCTCTCACTGACAGTCTCTCTCACCCACACACACACACACACACACACACACACACGCACACACACACGTGCACACACTCACGCACACACACATGCAGATGCAAGACTGAGCTACTCACCAGAGTCAGAGCTGGATGTCGCCACGGGCATTTTGAAAATTGGTTCCTCCCACTATCCTCCACAAAACTTGTCAGGTCAACTGCAATAAGAGAGAGTACAAAAAGAGACAAGGGAGATGAACGGAAAAAACTAATAAAGTATTGATTTTGAATATGAACGCAAAATGCCATGGTTGTCAGACCACTAAGGCAGAAATAGGAAGAGAGGACGCTGGGAGCTCTTCCATAAGAGCAGAAAAAAATATTTCACACAGATTCAAAGTCAGAGTTTTGCATATTTTATGGGTTGTTTTTTTAACCTTTTTATAGTTTTTCTGCAGCTATAAACGGTGCTGCTAGGTTGAGGCTCTTCAAGTTCAACACAAAGGGATCAGTGGAAGCCTAAATCCAGCCATGACAAAGAAAACAAATCCTGTTCTGTCATAATCAGTCAATGGACTTAGATACGCACACAGCTCATTCCTAATTTGTCTTAACAAGCTTCCGTACACCACAACTGGTATCTAACTTTGTTAAATACCTATAAATAGAAAGGCATGTTGCTCCGGCAACACCCAAACCATTTTTGCTATAATGTCCGTGGGGAACACTACTAGCAACAGTTGGAAAGATTGAGTGAGCGAGTGGGTGAGTGAGTAGGCAGGCCAGCTAACATTAGCTTAGTGAGGATTTCTATTGACTCTAATTGATCCATTTGCCATCAAGCAGCAAGAGGAGGCAAAAAGCATCACGGACAAAGACTGGGACACTAAAAGTATCTGTCATTTTAAAATAAAAGCCAGGATGTCAGGTGATGTGGAATTACAGAAATGCGTACAGTGAATAGCAATTAGGAGTTAAGGAGGGGGTGTGGAGAACATAAACGGATTCAATAGTCAGGAGAGCGAGGAGAAGCAGACAGGAAGAAATAAAAGAGCGACGAGGAGAGAGCTGTCAGGCAGGAACGCTCAGGCTGTGTGGAAACATGAGGTGGGGGTCAGAGAGAGAAAGAGAGAGAAACAAAATGAGAGGGAGATCAAACAAGAACAATGCCGGGGAAGAAAAGCGTGCAGCTGATGAGGACGAGACCGTTTCCAAGGATGCTAATTCGTGGTTGCCATGACAATAGCTATCCATGGTGGCATCCGAAGAAGAATAGGCATTGCCATGACAAAGGCATGACTGTGGCATTTGCCAAAGGCTGTCCTTAGGAGTAAAAATAAAATTTTTTCTATTAATTATTGCACTTTTGCTGAACAAATGTTCTTGAAAATCTTTGCATTGTGTGAAATATATCCTAGTAATACGGTACAGAGTACAGTAATAGCTGCCATGCAATTCCACGACACTGTTTCAGGCATTAACATTATTATCTTAAGAAAAACAAATATAGCGTGAAATATACTCACTGTCACTGTCTCCGCTTCAAATTATACTGTGATGTAACTATTAGGTCATACCACCCAGCCCTACATTAACAGAATGTAAGCGAGTGAATTCTATAAAAATTCAAACCCCAGTACAGTCATTGTAAAAGAGTAAGTTAGCTTTGAGATCAAAATCGTTTCTGTAATAGACTTAAAACAAGATTTTTCTGCTGTAAAGTTGTGCATTTTAATATGGGCGTCAATGAGGACTGACTCACTTTTGGAGACAGCCAACTGTCGTTCTTAGCAACTCCATGTTGGATTAAATTTCGCGTCCTAAAAGTAGCCGTTAGTGTAGCCCCATCAGATCTGAATTAGATTCAGAGCAGTGAAGCATGTTCACACCATGTTCCAGTTGTTAAGGAAGTACATGAATTGACCGAATGGGAGCACTTTCGAAAAGACTGCTACATTATAAATGCTTTCTGTCTGGCTTCCGACGCTAATGACCTCGGAAGGAGGACACATATTTTAGCACTGTTTTTCTTTTTTAAACACAGCTGTTCGCACGATGCATGGCAGTGATCTATTTGTGGCTATGTAAGAAAAACGCAGCACTGTCTATCTTCTGGATAAAGAAAATGGATTGTGGAGTTTTATTCCAATGTGGTCAAATACCAATGCTTGGGCTGAGCCAACAACCAACTGCTAAGTAGTTTCTTTCCTTGGGCTGTGAGACATCTCAATTCATCATCTTCAGAATTCCAAAATTAAAATTTTTTGGTATCTGATCAAGCCAGCATTAGGCATAACCAAAGAAAACTGGCCAGTTTTCTAGCTGATGGTCTCATCTTCATCATGATCATATTTCTCTTTTACTGCTGAGCATTTAATATGTCTATTATTATTTTATATGTGTATTAATATGTCTATTATTTCTAAGATTTCTTGTCAAGGCAGGACACAAAGGTAATATTTCTAAATTGGCTTATCTGGTGACCTTTTACATACACACACAAACAACGCCTAAAAGTCTGGTGTCCAGGGCTGCACTGAGGAGTTCTGGGACACCTTTGTTATGTTTTGTATAGCTTCATCTGATCAATGGTTGGAATGATCCATCTGATAAAAGATATTTTACTGATTTCATAACTCTAATGACAGCTTCAATGCATCCTTCTGTTATCCTTGTTTCCTTTAATTTTCTCTGTTTTTGTCCATATGTTTTGATCCTTTCTATGGTCTTTAGTGTTCTATATTTAACGCCCTCTCTTTGCCTTATGTAATAAATCTATTTCTGCTAACCCACGGACATGTTTCATTTTTGGAATAGTACCACTTAAACTCAGTGTAACTGACTCATAGGAAAAAGCTGTCACTTTTTCAAAGTGCTTACTTCATCTAGTTGGTGCAAAGAGAGGACTTTGCTGATTGATTGGTGTTTTTCTTTTCTTAGGGGGGTGGTAGGCGTGTTTATTAAAGGTCTACACATAAAAAATATGTAAGTCAAGCAGTGCAGCCTGCATCATTGGTAGGGACATGTTTACTATCTAAGCAGCTGTAATTGCTTTGCCAGCATGACACTGAAGGACATTTTTAGATGCTAAAGAAACAAGTGCAAAACTCTGATCTACGATCTGATATGCGGATCAGGTCCTTAATACCACATACCAGTCCCCCAGGCTTATCTGTGCCATCCTGTGTTTGTACTGTGAAATGACAGAGCTTGTTAAAAGTATGCAGAGACCACACGGCCGCTAAGAAGTCAAAGCCGATCGCAACAGAGCTTGGCCGCACTGGAGCCGGGCTGACAAGCCGGGGGGGAGGAGCAGGATGTTCTCTGCACTCTCACTCTGCTGTCTCCCTGGTTCTTATTTCTTATCACTGATTAGGAATAATTGGCCGAGATCTATTGACAGTGCAGTCATCAGCAGTGGTGGCATTTTCCTGGTAAGTAATTGCATTTTCTTGCAAAGTCTGAACAGTAATCAATCCCCTACAATTACGGATTTAATAGATCTCCTTAATAAAGCCATTTAAACTAATGCAGTCTTGAACAGTGGGAAAAAATAAGTGATCTATCAGTGAAGTCTTTTCAAAGTGATTGTCTTTTTTGTAGCAGCTTTGCAAGCTTTAGGTCACTCTGTCTGTGTATTGTGCATGTGAACTGTTATTGCCCTCAAGGATTTTGCCTCTCTCGCACACTCATACAGTAACACACACTCATACAATAACACACACTCCCACAGATCTCTCTCTTGCCGTGTTGCACGAATAAGAGCAGCTCAATAGCACAGCTGCCATGACATCACATTTGCAGACCTGCTATCATCTCTACACTGTCAGTCTACTAAAACAAAAGGCCAGCTGCTGTGTTTTGTGTGTGTGTGGGTGTGTGTGTGTGTGTGTGTGTGTGTGTGGCTTTCATGCATGCACACAAATCTATGATTAGATTTCTGGACATCTTGATGTTTTTCCCAAAGAAACATTTCCAGTGTAAAAAGCGACTAAGGCCTCTTTCACACATTTCTCTGTAAATTATTGGGTTAAACTTCTAAGCACCGCCAGTAATTTTTTACTATTCACACATACAGCTGCATTCAGTAAAATTTCCATTTTGCGCCTTTTTACACATGTCGGAATAGATGGGGCAAAGGACAGGACAGCAGACGGCGATAATTTTTTCATTGGCAAGGGAACTATAAACAAGCCGCCAATTCAAATTCTCTATCAATGGCGTCCTGTCGCACACTCCACTTCAAAGTGTCTTTCATAGACAGATGTAACCCTTTATGTGCTGTCCACAGCTGCTTTCATTAACAAAACAGCTGTGAAGTGTTAGTGGGTATTTCACTACATATCAGACCATTTTACACAGCCTGATCAAGTGGCAATATCGCGCTGTTACTGCAGCTCACCATATCTTATTAAAGTTGGAATGGGATGACATTGTTCTTTGGCCTCTGGGTTAAATGTTGTAACAATATGTTATGTGTGTGACCCACTAGCAGGAGATACAAAAACAGCTAGCAGCTGTTAGCAGTTAACTTAACGAAGTGAAACAGTGAAAATTTCTGCAAATAAATAAGGTACAGAAGATCCTTACCCTCAGAGCAGAAAATGAGATCAACTGTCATTAAACCAAGACAGTAAATGGTTGTTATGCCTTTGTTATTGTTACATAGCACTATCCACTGGCATTTCACAGTAGATGCTGAAGCTGTTGTGTTACATGCCTCGTCCCTCTTGTGTCTTTATGTGCTGCAACGCCAGCACGCTATCACACATTATTGCATCGAGCAATATCTGAGAAAAAAGCACCACCATTACCTGCTCCCATTCACACATGACCTGATGCAGGAGACGTTCTTGAACTGTGAAAAGGGCTTTAGTTTAAATTCCTGCATTACCAAGTCTTACATAACTAGTATTAAGACCAGGGGTCAGGTCTCTGGTGCCTGAAAATATTGAGAAAATTTAAGAAAATAAGTGCTACTGCCAGCTTTTTTATATTCCAAAATGAGCTGGAGAGTCTCTTCACTATTTCTGCTATTCATTGTGGATTGTCACTTATTTGCTTCGAATTTCTACTCTTTTGCTCTTGAAGTATTTTGTCATCAGGTCTGCCAGCCAAAAGCCTCACATGAAACCAACACATCACTGGAAAATAATTATATTATTACACACATTTCTCTTTTAGCAGGGAATCCCAGTCGTGGTTGATCAGTAGCGTCTATTTCCTTTAAGGTAGTAAGCCTACATGCTGACAAGTTTAACATACAACTTCAAATAAAGCCTGCATCTCAATATGTAATTGTTTAAAATTGCATCTTCAAGCAAATTTTGGCCTGAAGCAAAGACACAAGCGGTGGCCCAGGTGTTTGTCTTCCAAGTGTAAAACGCCTTGAGCCATTCCCACAGTGAGGCTGCATTAAAGCCTGTAAACATGCTCACACACGCACACATGCACACGCACCAGCGACCAAACAAGTCTTAATCCACACATGCAGGCTGGCGTCAGGCCTAAAAATAACCCTGTGCTCCCACAGGTTCAGCTCCTCTCATTACTTTACAAGGGAAAACTGGCGTATCCAAGACAACCATGAGCAGCTCTTTGCCTTTTCCCCCAGCGCTTTGCCATGGCAACAAGGGAAAATGCGTAAAATAATAATAAGTTGAAGCTAAAATTGGGTCTATTAAAACGTTTGAGCTACACTTCCATATAGACTTGCACGATAAAGGGAAATCAGTGTCATAGATAAAAAAAGGAGTGCAGTATTCACAGAAATAGACAGCAAATCTGTTTTGATGGTGTTTCCCAGCCTTACTTCGATAAAAAAAGCCTGTTATATGTTATACTTGCTCCATTGGCCAGAGTGCAAAAACTTTACAAAACTGAAGAAATATAAAACACAGAGTGCAGTAACTTTGTGAGAAAAAAGGAAGTGTTTTTCCCTTGTGCTGGTAAGCAAAAGTCAGGAAAGTTTATTTTCATCAAAATCAAACTTTTTTTTTCTTTTTGTCATTAGGGAACAATAGGAATTATTGCAGCACCAAGTTAAATTTAAACTTAAGGGGTCAGCTCACACTAACTACAAATGAACACATTTCCCAGTAGTACATAATCACACAGATAACCTTGGTTTTTAGTTCGGAATAACATTTATCTGCTTTTAAAAACCTTTTGCAGCTTCTTCAATACAATAGAAGTGATTCAGATTGCTAAGGGTGTAAGAAAATATCGATACGTAGTGATATTGCAATATTACACTTCGCAATGTTGTATCGAATCTAAAAAAAACACTGCAATGATTTTTAACTAATAGTTTTCATGCAAAGATTCGTGGGAATGGTTCATTTAATTTTTAAAACCCCTGACTGCTACTGCTCAAAAACTATTACTATGATATTCAGAGTGCATAATTTTTTTAAAACTCAGACTTTGAATTTAGTGGTGTTCGTACTATGTCAGTTTTCTTTTTAAAGAAAATAAATAAATTCGGATTCATCGCCTTGCTTATAGTACTGCAATATATCGTAACCCCTGTATTGTGATACGTGTCATATGTATCGCCGGAGTCTTGTCAATACAACACCCTACAGATTGCTGTTATGCTGTAAAAGGCTTTAGAAATAACATCTAAAACAGTGAAAAGATGTTGTTTCTTCAAAAAGAAACAATCATATTAAAACACTAAGAAATGTCAGAAAAAAAACTTTAATACAAAGAGCCTCTCTTAAGTATCTGCCCTCAAGTATCTTTAAAGAAAGCGCCAGCTTGTTTATGCTTGGCTATTGTCAAACTCTCTCTGAGCAGACAATATTAAAGCGATTCATTAAATCTTGCCTTCTGGGCCTCATATCAACACCCAACTCACTAGAAATGCCTGAACAAATTAGAATAAAGTGTGGAGGTCTTTTGAAGGAGAGATTAAATTCGAGTGCAGTTTAAAGCCATGTGCTCTACAGTTGAATGATTTTAAAAATGAAGGTGTGTCTTGCTCCCTGCGTGCATACTGACACACGCAGTCAGAGAACACCATGGAAAAGAACACAGATTGAACAATGAAACTTAATGTGCCTTGAAAAGTCTAATCGTAAATGATCAACCAGCTAACAGTTTAGAGACTCCTCAGCCATTAGAGCAACTCAGACGTCCTCAAACAGCAAGAAATCAAGAGTTAAGTTCAATTTCTCCTACATAGTTACAAGTATTTTGGGGTGTGTGATTATAATACCAACTCTCTTATTAAAAAAAGAAGCACAAGGACACAAGACTTATCCTCATCAATAGATATCACTTGATGCCTGACTTCTAATAAACCTGATGAACCTTGTGAGGCGGGCCTACCATTTCCCTCAGCTGATACAGAATGCAATTAGTGTAATTAGAATTAAATGTCATGTACACACCACTGAGAAGCTAAAGGACTCAGGCAAAGAGCTGAAAGCCAACCAGAGGGAGCCTTTACAATCACCACCCTGCTGGGATTTCATTAAAGATTCTCACTTTTCTAAAGGAGGCAGCCTTGATGGATTTCAATGTCACTGAAATCTTCAGTGAGAGAAACCATGGAGGTTAAAATCTGAATATTACAGAGCAAATCCCCAGTGTTAGTTAAACACTGACATGTGTGCTTATCAATGCTTTTGCATTTATTAAGGATAGAAAAACTTTTTTTCTTCTTTTGAAAAAGAGCTGTTAAATAAATGGCTTCACAGCCAACAGACTTCAGTTCTGTGGCTGCTGAATGGCTTGAGCACCGCAATATTTTCACCCCACCCTGAACTACAACAAAGAGTCTAAAAATAGACATGAATTAGATCAGACTTTGTTGTGTATGAGATCAGATGTCTGACTGTCTGTCGTAATCAAAGTAATAACATGATGCCAAGTCACATAGCAGGCTTGTTGAGACAACTGCTATGAAGAACACAGCGTTACATACCAAAACACTATTGGTAAACTGAGGGTCCATGCTCACCGACGTGCAGAGGGGATAAGCTGTGTGAAGTATGCAGTCTAACATGCCCAACAAAAAAAACCACTGATGTTAGAAACAAATCCCAAGGCCATCAAGCCCCTCCAACTATAGCAGGAATCCTGCTGATCAGCATGACCGAAGGGCAGTCACACATCTTCAGCATCGTGGGGTTGGCAAGATCAGAACCTTGGACAGCGATCACGACGCATACGTCATAAAAGCTCTACCTGTACCTGGCTTAACTGTAGGCTGTGCCACATAAAGTCATCAGCCTTTACCGCAACAAAACATTACTTAACAGTGATGTTTTCAATTCATCATCACTGTGTGATCAAAAAGTCCCCGTGCAGAAAGACAGCTATCAGGTTTCTACACAAAAATAGACTTACGGAGTTAGAACTAAATAAATAAAAGACCAGCCCCTGCTCTCCCAAAAAGTCACACTACCCTGCAAAATACAGTTTTTTACCTAATAATAATCATCATCAAGATATACAGAGTCAGGTGAGAACATAATAAATGCTAAGCCAATATATTTTCGGCATTA
>JAQLOL010000014.1:14613201-14632501 GCA_029783665.1 Naso thynnoides | reverse complement strand
ATGAGGTGACAGATGTGAGTAAATGAGAGGATCATTTTTATAAATGACACCACAGTGGTTGACAACAAGTTGCTGAGGCTATGTGAACTGCTGCAGATTAATCTCCCTGAGGTACCCGATGTGGATGGATCCTACTTCTAAAGCCTTTCTGTCTGCCAGCTAGAGTTGATTAGAATTCCCGTTTGATACAGTAATTAATCATTCATCCATTAAGGCTGTAAAACTGCACAGTGCTCTTATAAAGAGCATACGCTTTGTAACGTCAAATAACCAGGATGCCTTTGGACTTGTTCAATATACTTAAATCTTTGTAAGAACCAGAGGTCACACAGGGATGGCTCTATGAATTTCACCAAACGTGTGACCAATGTTGGAGGATTTGTATTAATTCAGTGTCAAGTGTGCATTACTCTGAGGCTCAGATACAACATGGTCACATTGTCTACACCACCACACTGGTATTTCTTCACTGATTTGATCCAATTTCATGTCTCGTACAAAATGTATTTAAATCCTCCTGAGAGACTTTAGAGTGAAGGACACATTTGCAAAGTTTAAAGAGTGTGACTTGAAGTTCTCTTATCTTTAAAGAAGTGCCCAGACTTTGTTTCTGCTGAGGTTGAACCAGACCTGCTGATCTTGTAGCCAATCCCCAAAGCTGTTAAAAGCTGGGAAATTTATGGTAAACCTCCCACTAAGAAGAAACAGATAAGAAGGCTAAAGTTTTCCAGTCAAATTTCAGTCAAAAGCACTTTGAAATGAGACCTATGGGACTGTTGCTTGATATGAAAATCCAGCAGTCAGACCGTTTTACATATAACATGCTTTTGCCTGAACGACACAATATGCATACTAGATAAACTCTTTATGAAGAAAAGTCATCGATATTACTTGAGAAAATTAAAAATGTTTTTGTCTAGCATACAATCTAAAAGATTTTACTTCCACTAAGCTCACAGAAAATGTTCATCAAATTACTTGATGTTGGCAGAGACAGTTAATAAGAGCCTCCTACTGACCATTCATTTCCTGTATCAGTGTCACATGGGTTTCACGACGGCCTCGCCCCTTTAGGACACAGAGAGCAGTCTTGAGTCCATTCATCCTTATGGGAGAAATTAACATGATCACAGATAATGACCGATTCTGTCGCCCCATTGTCACCAGGATACATATGGACCCATTTTTCACAAGACACATATCTTCCTGACAGTCTGACATCAAAATGGCATTTTTCAGACGCACAAATCAGAAGAAAATTAACTTTGCTCGAGACCTGTCTCAGTCTCAGCAACACAGTCTTCTGGGAACCGGTGCTTCCCGCCTTGCTTCGCACTGAGCTTAAACGGACATTTAAACGGTCCTAAAGGTGAAACCATGAATCCATTTACTTTAATCCATTCACTTAACATTCATAACACTTCTAGACGAGGCAGAGTGATGGTGGTTTCCTAAATGTCGCTATGGACAATGTGACGACAATTCACACCTTTGGCACAGGGTACAGTTGGGTATCTGGGGTATGTTGACCCCAAATTTTTGACCCTGTAGTAGCTTTTTGGTGACATCTGATGGTTTAAGTTATTAAATAAATCTGAATGTAAACTGAAGTCATGTTACTGATATCACCATCCAGTCTTCCCTTCCAGGACAACAAATAGCACAGCAAGAACTTTTCATTGCTCTGTAGTTATGTGCCTGACTGACCACAAATGGTAAGTTCATCTTTATAACCACTGACAACACAATAACATCTTTCCTGCTGGCAGGGAATATTTGAATACTTCCCCTGCAGTGATAAAACGTCCTCATAGTGTGACAATGGAGCATAAGACAAAAAAGAAAAAAGATGGTGTACATTTGAACAGTTTTCGTTAGCACCAGTTTAACGTGATTGAACTTAAACCATATTTGCACAAAAGATTAAGTACAAAGTTAACTTTAGTTAAAACTGATGGAAACCAATTTGTGCCAATGTCAACATAAAGCCAATGATATTAATTATATATCTGAAATTTCCTTGTTATTGGTTGTTTTTGATGCATATTGTCAAACAACACTGATCACATTTAGCTTTGATTGAAGCTTGATTGAAGTCTCACTTTGAAACAATTTAAAGGTGAAATACAGGCCTAACACTGTGAGGTCGATAAGAAACAGACCTGAAAAATAAGGTTTTAGGAGGCAAAGTGAGTGTTAGTAAAGGAATCCAGGAATCACCAGAATGAAGAATTGAGTCATTCTTAAACAAAATGACTGTTATAATACCTGCATTGCAAGAGATGCAAGGAGGTAGGCTACTTTTATTCATTCCTTTATCTTTGGGGGGGATATGTGATTTCATTTTTGCTTACAAATCTGTCAATGTTGAAATGGTTTAAATGTTTTGGTCTCATATTTTTATTATTATTTTATGGTGAAACTGAGGCTATATATATAGTATCATCCTATGTGACATATATGTACACGCATAACACTGAGAAAAAAAACAAAATCTCACATTCTGCTGCTTATATAGTGTTCAAAGATGGAATATGACTCATGATTTTGTTGGATATATATTATACAAGTAAAAAAAGGATTTTTCTAAAACGGTGATGGTGAGAAAATACAAGACATAGGCCCACTGAATGGTTGGACGCATTACAGTATTTTTCTTTATATTTTGTGAGGCAAAAAAGGTTTTCCACAAACGCTGTAAAATTGATAAATCTACTCACAAAGCGGCTTAAACCATTTCTGGTTATTTGATTAATTATCAGAGTGAATCTCGCTGTCTGGCCAAAACTTCGCAGGCTGCAGTTATTGTACAATGCAGCGGTAAAAGCTTTATCTCTTTCACTGGAGAGAAATTAAAGACCTCACATTACTGTTTACCTATCCTACACACACACACACACACACACACACACAGCACCTGCTCTTGTATTAGTCCGCACGCGCTCAAACATCAGCGCACGTCCCCGAATGAGTGGGCATGCGCACTGGCAACGAACAGGTGCATACCGTCATAACCTAACGTGCTCTCAGCCGTTGTTACATCAACATCACTGTTTAAATTAATTTCCAGCGCTTAACGACACACAGCCTACATTATGTCTGAGTTAGGCTCCAAAGGTGGTGGCTGTGTTTTCCTGAAGCGGCTGTACAGGTCAAACTGTGAGTCGCCTCAGGTCAATTAGCTTGGTTAAGAAAATAAATAAATAACGTGACTGCCGAATGTGGCGAACAAACGGAGCACGAGCCCTTGCTGGAGGCGCTCGTGCTGAATAAATATGCGTTTTCTCGCTGTCAGGGGAAGAAAATGATACACGAGGTGAGACAATGGTGGTTTAAATGTCCACGTACGGGTAATAAGATTAACCTCGTAAATGAAATAGTAACGTTACCAGCGTGTGGACCAGTGTCCACCTGGCGAGTGGTGTTGCATCCCTGCAAACGGCTGTTAACTAAACACCGCGTTCCCGCGGGGGGGGAAGCAGCTAAAGGTCAAAGTGCTCACCTGCCCGGTCACCTTTATCTGGACGCGTCTTCGGTCTGAGCTTTGAGATGCCTCCACCGGGTCTGCTCGCACCTCTGAAGCTCGGCGGCAGGTCCTGATAATCGGTGCAGTCACTTTCACAACACCGAAGCCAACGGCAGCCCACACAAACTGCTATCTTTACCGAGACCTCACCTAAAACGGCTCGCGCGCCCCTACAAACAGCGCCATTGATTAACAAGCTAGTTAGCTTCTCTATTAGCACTCCTGCTCCCCAAAAGATGCCCACCACTGAGGGTTTTTTGACGAGAAATGCGTCTTTCGTTGTGTTACCCCGGTGTGAAGTTGAAGCGTGTCCGCTGCCGTCGATATGAACCCCGAACAAGAGCAGCAATGAGAGACTAACTTGCTAATGTCCGGTTAATAGTGATATAGTGACCCCTAGTGGCAAGAGGAGCACGTACAGATGGCTTTATTAAAAACTCCATTAAAGAATACCAAAGCATGAGTGTATGTTTAACACTTTTATTCCATTGAATTATTTACTGTAAAGTTCTTGATTTGGTACAAATTATTTACATTTTTTTGGCAAAAGAACAAACAGATGTAGCCTACTGAGAGAGGAAGACAAACAGAGAGAGAGAAAGTAAGAGAGAAAGAGAGAATTGCATGCACATTAAATAATTAAATATGGAGAGTCAGAAAGTCCAGTGCAGGTTGTCACTTGAGAATCTCAGATGTTTGATTGTTGAAGTATTGAAGAACCAAGGGGGAGCGGGTGTGGGTGAGGGTTAACATTGGACTCATTTACCACTGATCGCCATAGTCCGAGCTGTGAAATATAAACAGAAAAGGCAGATTAATCAATTTAAATCTTGCAAATTTCCTCCATCCTGAAATGTGGATGTATGGATGCAAAGCGCTGACAGATTACCAACTCAGCTGTAGGAACATTATGACCATGAAACAACCAATAAGCGGTGTGATTCCACAGTGAGATAAAATACTAATCAATACTCATTTGAGGAGGGAAATTACATTAACAAGGAGCTCAAGAGGAGCAACATAAACAGCCATGAAATCCCTACAGAGTTAACGCTTATGGTAGTAAAACAAATTAGCAATATATGGGCACAATATAGGAAGGGCTGTGTGGTAAATATTTAATATGAAACACAGACTCACTTGTAAGGAAGCTGCATTGACCAAAAATGTTTTTCACACTCTAAAGGTTTAATGCAGACAGCAGGCAAAACAAAAGTGATGTGTTAACTTCAAACTGTCATTTATTACGCCAAATGTTCTTCCTTTATTTGTAATAGCACGCCAGTTACCTCTCATATTTCAAATTATAGAGGGGAGTGTGGCTGATCAGACCCCTCTTCATCCCACCCTGTCCTGGTAATGGGATTTTTATTAAATATTGACATTGCCATCATTCTTTGCTCTGGTGTTTCCAGTCTTCATTTTAACTGTCAATTGTCAGCTTTTGTTTGTCAGCTTTTATAAGCCCAAAGTGATTTAAGCAAACGTGTTCTGATCCGTTTCTCTCACCGTGGTTCGGTGTCTTGTCCAAACAGCAGCCACGCCATTGCCTGCTCCGGGGTCGACCTCTTCCCATACCTGCAGAAAATCAAACACCGGCGTGAGACGTGAAGCTGAACCAGTTGGATTTCTTATTCTCGTGAAACCCTCCTCTGCTTCACACCAGCGGTCACTCACTCACTCAGCAATTCACACAGTGCTCTGATGGTGTGACCCCTGTCAGCCTCGCTATGAATTTCAACTATTTCAACCTTTTTTTTTTTTTCAAGAGTTGTCAAGCTGTGAACAAGGCGAGTCTGCTGCTCGCACCCTGCTGCGTTTTTATCAGTGCTGCTTCTCTGTTTGGACTCTGCAGCCAAACGACTAACTGAGAGCAAAGGAGAATTTTCAGGATCACAGCTCAGTGTCCAGCAAGGCAAACACAACAAGCTCCTCTGATTCTGTCTTTGCTAAAATCAATGTCCTGGCCATTAAAGAGTAAATCTGCCTTAGTTCGAGGCATGAGAGGCCAAACTGTGAGGCGTTTAAGTGCAATGACACTTTCAGCCCCTTTAATTACAGACCAAGAGGATCATCGATGAGACTTTACTCAGCTCATCACAGAAAAACTGCACACCCACTATTTTCTCCAAGTGGAACAACATAATAAGCTCGTTATAACTTATCTGACAAAAACTGACTTGTAATATAAACATCGCCATATTTTAGGTACGACAGACAAGAGAGGGGTGAAAACTTGAAAAATTAAATACGTGTCATTGCAGGTGTATAACAAAATCTGCAACTTTAAGCATCTTGAACACAAAGAAAACCTTCTATTTCGATACAAACGCTGTTGTTATTATCTGATCTTGATTTGCACCTAGTAAGAAACAAAAGGAAATGATTAGGATGTCCGGTGTTGCAGTACGTCTGTTACAAGATTTGTGGTCACAGCAGAGCCATTACATTACTTCTATACTCATCTGAGGAAAGCCAGGCTCCAGTCCTCTGTCTCATTATTTCCTCTAACAAGCACAGCAACGCTGCGCAACGTAAGTGTAATGAGTCAGGATTCCTCCTCAGCTTGCCATATAACTGAACTCTTGGGAGGAACTCTTGATTTGGGGGGGGGGGGGAACAGGCCTTTTATGAGCAAAGTCTGGCCACAAGGTGAAGGATGGATCCTCCATGTGGTTATCCTCCTAACTTGTCCTTGACGCAGACACTTCATCCCTGCATGAAGGGAGGCGGACTACCTGCCTGTCTTACAGCTGGAGGGATGAAAAGGTGCCAAATCACAGCAAGATTTTCAGCATCTATCAGTTTTTAGTCATTCCAGGTGATGCAGGTGTTACTATAATACTTGATAATGTTCAAAAACCTGATGTGTCCCTGAGGATGGTGTTTAAAACTTCATCAACAGTGTTCAGTGAACTTTAATGCCCTCAGAACTCTTAGATTTGAACAGTGGGTGAGTTTTCTGCAATGTTTGGTTTAAAATTCACACATTTTGCATTGGGTCTAATAAAGCTGGCTGACCTCTGTCTGGTGATGAGGTTGACATAATGCCTGACGGCGGCGTGGTATTTGGCCCAGTCCTCCGGTGAGGCGTTGCTGCCCGGGCTCTCCGGTTTGGGAGGGTAGGCGTCCGCGAAGCTGCTCAAACACACCAGCAGGCAGGCGACGAGCGCTGCGAACATCATCCACGATCTGAGCGTGTTGGCCATCTGAGGACGAAGAGGAGGAGGAACACCACAGGTTTGTGTAAGAAAAAGCAAAGTTTTACTTTTAAAAGCCAAATATTCTTGGATATTTAAGGTTCTAAACACTTAATCCTCAATATTCTACGAAAAAATTTGATCATAAACTACGCGCAAAAATCTTTAAAGGATGCGCGCAAATATTCAAAGCTGCTGTAAAGTCACAAAAAAGTAAGTAAACTTACTTTTTGACGGTTGTGTGCTGCTGTAGTCATCCGTTGGTGCGCCTGTCTTGCTGCTGTCCTCTGGGTTCACACGGTTATATAGTGTTGGATGAATACCTGATGCGCACCGAGTGAGTTAACCACACCCCTCACTCCGGCGGCAGCGCGTGAGGAGGCACTTATCTCTGCAAAATCTTTAAACTCGTTTGATTCCGATGTTTGACTTTGAGCTGAATTCTGAAGAGCATTTTGATGCAAATACTCACGGAAGAGGAGCAAACAGCTGCTCAAGTTTGAGCTTGAAAGTTGTTTTTCCTGTTGTTATGCGTGCTTTGGAACTTAAATTTTGAAATTGTTTGCAATTTTCCCACCTTATGTAAATTTTATTTGCAGGACATCATCCATGCATGATTTGAAATGCAAGTTGCATCATTTCCTTTGCATGCTGCCCGTTCAGCACCACGAACAGCAACCACTCCATCAAACAGTCCTCTGGCTCCAGCACAGTGGCTGCCTCCTCTTAATCTACTTTCTATTAACATACGATGAAACAATCTTGTAGGTGAAACTTTATTACTGTCAAAGGGAACTAGCGGGTGAGAGTGATGCGCAGGAAACTTAATAGTAATGGAAGAAAGCACAAAGTATTTCTAGAAAAAAACAGACCTGCACCTACACACGTCTTTTCTCTCAACAGGCTCAAGTGGCTCTGGCTGAAGTAACAACATAACAATAAAGACAGAATATGTTGATTCAACAGACATAATGTATCAACTTCCTGCTAATCTGCAGTATGTATACTAGAGGTTTTTGGTATCAGTATCAGCAAGTACCCTAGTCCAGCACAAATCTGATAGTATGTGGTTTATTATTTGCTAAATGGTTAAAATAAGTAAATTCGATTTTCCTAGAGTTCAGTTTTTAGTTTGCTGTTGCATTACTGTTTTATAGCGTACCGTTGAAATCTTTTTATTTAAGCAAGTTATGATTATACCCCTGGTTTAAAAGGAATTGTTATTTTTTAGGGCTGGTATAGGATCAGTAGTCAGCATCGGCTGCTACCTAAATTTGGGTATCGGAATCAGTATCGGGAATTTTAAAAAATGGTATCTGTACATCTCTAATATATACTGCTCACACCAGTCATCACAGTCCAAAGCAGGAGCACACACTTCCTCATGATTTCTGCATTGTGTAAGAGTATTTACCCATGGTTCACCTTCTGTTCTAACTTGTCTTTAATGCAGTGCCAGCAGGTTTGGTAAGAAGATAGATTTTAACACAAAAAAATACTCTGTCATAAGTAAATCTAGACCTAAAAGGTTTTAGTAAGAAATGCCACTCATAAACCTTTTTTTTCTGCTATATACAAAAATGTAAAATGCTAAATGTGCTTTAACTGCAGAGTTATGGAAT
The DNA here is from genome assembly GCA_029783665.1 of Naso thynnoides. Lineage (NCBI taxonomy): Eukaryota > Metazoa > Chordata > Actinopteri > Acanthuriformes > Acanthuridae > Naso > Naso thynnoides. The sequence continues at coordinate 14,624,153 of JAQLOL010000014.1, read as the reverse complement.
ATTCACATAATGGTGGTACCACCGTGAGTATTTAGCAAATTAATTTGTTGTTGCCTTTTTAATTAACTAGAATGAATGTCTTGCAGTGCAAAGAGACTCTTGTAATCAGGGTCATCTAGTTGTTTTATTGACTCCAATCTTTTCCGTGCATGGGTAGTTAAATGAACACATTCACCTCTGTGCAGCCGACCAAATTACATTCAGAAATATAGACAGCATTATTCAAAACAGTTTGACAACTTTTTCTTTGAAGAATACAGACAAATACATTGTCGCTGGCTTTGCAAAGTGCTGAACAAATGTAAATTCATGAGTATTTATTCCTTAATATGAAAAGGACCTTATAAAGGAATGATGTCACCTAACTTGTCTAATCATTAGACCTTTCACCTCTGGTCGTCTATGCACTTATCATTCCTGCATGCATTATTCAGAAGGTGAGAAAGCCATTAATATGGTCTGGAGGTTGAGGTCATAGGCTGCAGCATCCACAGATCAATAACACCTTTGTGTTGCACACACTCACATCCCCACCGCAGCAATTCTCTTATTAATCAATAAAATGATTCATTGACGTGTTGCTGCATCACATGATTTTTATTGTGATGCATTTTCAGACTCATGTCATCACAGAGACTTGGAGGATGAGTGTGGAGCCGTGATGCTGTTATGACATGAGCACACACTTGCACGCAGACTCTGTGTACACAGATGCCTTTCAGGTCTCAAGTGCTGGGGGTCTAATGTGATCAGTCACATTGATGAGCGTCGCAGCGGCTCCTGTTTATCTTGGATCTTCACGGTCTGCTGTTCATTTCATGACGCCTGAAGTCATCCCATATCGAGCAGTGCAAGTGCAGGGATCTCTTTTAGTGTGTGTGTGCACATATGTTAATGGGTTTCTGCTACTACCTGTGTGTTTGCACAAACGACAGAGATGTGCATCTGATTTTCTTCCAGATATCACTTTCAAATAAATATTCAATTTTCTTTGCATTTTTCAGGGTTTATTCATTGTAGTTTGACATTTTGGGGAATAAGCTCATGTGTTTTCATGCTGAGAGTTAAATGAGAAGATTTACACAGCAGATATCAATCTTATCGTTTAACTCTCCGTTACATATTTCCCAGAATGCTCGAGATTTAAGATAATTTCATTGTCATTTTATAACACAAGGTTTCAAAATAAAATGCAATTGTAGTCCACTTATGCAGCGACTCAGCCAGAAATTATGTTCTTTAAAATTAAAACTACTTACATTTGAATGTTGAAATCTTCACCCATAATAATAATAATAATAATAATAATAATAATAAATTTCATTTATATACAGTAGCACCTTTCAAGAGCAGGGTGTCACAAAGTGCTACACAGAGCAGAAAATGGAAAAAAAACACAATTGTATAAACATACACATACAAAAGTACAAAATAATACGAAGTAGCATAAAAGCAAGAACAAACAAATGGGTCTTTAGCTGCTTTTTAAAGGTGTACATGGTGACCACAGATCTTATGTCCAATGGGAGCTGCAACTTGGAAGGCACAGTATCAATTTTTTCCAAACATATAACGCATAATACTATTTGCAAAAGATGTTATATCACTTTCCACTTTCATGGTGCTGATTAATTTTTGCATTTTGTATATTATTACAAGAAAATTCACATGTATATTTACACTATTACACAGTGTTCAGAAGTTTTAGAAGTGTAGCTTGAGCACAATAAACAGCAAAATGGAAGCTTTAATAGCATTGTACAGCCATGTGGTGTAGGATTAAATGAAGGACAAATCAAAGAAATGGTCATGGTGTCGTATAACATAACAACACACCGTCTCTGGGGAAGTCATGACAACTCCTCCTCATGTGCTGTTTATAGACGGCTGTAAAGAACAATGGTTTCTCCTCTGTCAGTCCCTGAGCCCTTGTCAAAAACACAACCTGATTTGGACATAAATCCCCACTGACAGCCTCTGTAGCGCTGCTGTTGATAATAAACAAGCAGTTAAAGTGTATATGACCGAGCCATAAAGGCTGTAAGTGGATTGTGGTATTACACATTGATTGCACTGACCATTTCTGAGCAATTATTGCACCATAATTCAGATATTGAGAGACAATTAGTGTGCGATGTTTTTTGTACCTAATGACACCCAAATTGATGCAAAATAGCAAAAAATGGAACATAATTTGAAAAAGTGTGGCTTTTAGCAACCTGAGGAGTTGGCCAGAATGGGGGAAAATGCAAAAATGCAACTCATCTTCCATTTAAGGGAAATGATATGTGTCCTCTCTGCTTTAATCACCCATTCCCCACAGCTAACGTTGTCCATCCTGAACATTCACTTAATTCTACTCCAGTGATCGGCCTGTCTGCACTTGTTCTACTGGCCATAAAAGGCAGCGACAAGAAACAACAATATGCACAAGAAAAACTCATTAGCTATCTCCAGTGTTTGTAGGTAAACACTGAGAAGGTAACAGCCTTTAGATAAGAGAGAGGGCAAAAAAGTTCAAGTTTTCACAGTCCAATAAACTCCAGCTAATGCACTCCTGAGGAGCAGTTTGGACTCCTGCAGAGCGGAGAAGTGTTTGATTTGCCATCAAGGCCAAGATAATGGGACCAGGAGGAAGCTACTGATTTTCAAAACTTTTTCTTTCATCTTGTTCACTTTGACCAACTTTTCCCACTCATGCTGGTGCTGATGATGTCTGTAGCTTTGTTAGGTGAGACGTAGAAAATGTGTAACTTAATTTTTGAGGAGGCCGATAACTTGAACAAATCATTATGTTGGGAAATCTACTTACCGTCGGCATTTACCTGTTCTCCTCAAATGGAGCTCTAAAAGCTTTTCTCCTGAACTTGTCTCCACCTTTTCCATTTGTATGACACACGCCGCCGTGTCCAAATAGAAAAGGGAGATTACACACGCACATACAGAAGTCCACTCTGATGTAAGAGCAAACTCCCCAGAGAACATCTGACTTCTTCCTGCCATCGCAGACAGAATGGGGGAAATGATTATGCGCTTTTATTTTAGCCTTATCTTCAGAGTGGGGGAGCCGCTAATATGAGCAGAGTGCTTTTCAGGCAGCCGGGTCTGTTTGCGCAGCTCAGGAGACAAAATGAGGGGTTGATGTCTGCCCACTCCCACAGTGTGTAATTTCATGACCATATAAATGCTCTAAAAGGGGCCATCAAGTGTCAGACGGAAGCATTGTTGGTGACTAGTGATCCGGCAGTTACATATTTCCCTTTCACTTTCACGCTACAGACTTTACTGCCTGCTTTTGAGAGCATAAACACACACACACACCTTCTTCATTACAGCAGAGTCATGGCTGGTCTAAAGAGTGCACAAGTCTGGGCTTCTCATTTGCTCATTTGGTTTCCAACACAATCATGCCGTTCTCTCTCCCCCAGAGGACTGAAGCTGCGTCGCTCAGAGGATTTGTCTCTTCTGGAAAGCAGAGATGACCAATTACAGCAATATCCCACCGACTGATGTTTTTATTGGTGAGCTGGCGATGGCAGATTTAGGGAACCCTGACGGATGGTGAGACAGGTATTAGAGGGCTCAGGGAAGGTTGATGATTTGATTCAGAGCACGCTCAAAAAGTCACCACAAATTTGGTGAGCCAGCGTGCTATTTATCGAAGAAAATGACGAAGATGAAGTCAACGTTTCTAGCCATTAGATGAGTGCAGATGAGTTGCCATAAACGAACACCATCACACTCCAAAAAAAAAAGATGACGCCACACTAGATTTGACTCAAGGCATTTATGCGTCACAGCAAAGTGGGCAGTTGCCGTAAACAGCTGATTTTGCCACAAGCTGTGGAGATTTCAGGTCTCAGGGGGGTTGACTCAGGATCTCCTCCCAATGGACACTAATTACTGAAAACATGAAATTGGCTTTTTCACTCTCATTTCTGGGTAAGCCTAAATAAGGAACTGGCACATTCCAAAAGACGCAACACACATACAAATGATCACCAGGATCAATTCTTATAGTAATTACGGTAAATGAGCTACATGTTAACTGAACTGGTTGGTCATCAATATCTGATGAAACCTTGTTGTTTTCCAGGACTGCATGTGGGCTGTTGTCCATCTTTATGGAGTGTAGATAGATTGCTTGTCATGACAAAAGGAAACGCTTGTATGAATCTTAAACAACAGAAAACACTTAGTTTTCTTGTTTTAGGCCAACAGCAAACACCGCCCGAGTTCTGATATCAATCACTTTGATTGTCTGGCTCAGAGGAGTGTGTGTGAGAGGCCATATATCAAGAGCACCTTCGAAAAACAAGCCATGGCGATATTGGAGAAGCCTGGAGTGTCAATGAAAGTAAATGGCCAATATTCATGTAGTAAGCCATCAAAACCTCAAAGAATAAACACATAACTTAGAGCAATCAGTGATTTAGGCCAGAAACAAACAACAAAAACAACTACAATCTTGTGGAGCTTAACATAGGCGTAGCAGTCCTTAAGCAAATACTGGTGTTGGCATATTAACATGCTCATAATGATAATGCTAAAATACAGATGTTTATGTTTAGCATGTTTACCATCTTATGTTAGCATAATCATGTTTGCTAATTACAAATACAAACCTAGAAATGTGAATTTGTGTTCTAAATTTCATGGCAATTCATCTATTAAGTGTGGAGACATTTCAGTTAAAAATGCAAATGTAAAACTAACTAAAATTTATCTACTGGGAACCATGACAAATACACGTGAGTTGATGTTTTTAGTAGATACTGCTGTACACTACAGGATACGTCAAGATTTCTACCTACTGGTGGTGTTCAAGGTAAAGTCAGGGAATCATCAAAGTCATGATGATTCATTCTCTAAGTACCATGAACGTCTGTAAAAAGTAGCATGACTGTTAAGATATTCCTAAAGTCCTTTCGCCACTCAGCAGCCATTTTGGCAACAACCATTGGCAGAAGTTTCAGGCTAACAAGACCAGAGGCATATCTAAATGAATGAGGAGAGAGCCATACCTTTACATTCAGTGGTCATGGGGACATAAAAACTGCACGCATAGAATTGGCAGTCAAATGTGATAAAAATTGTATAAAAAGTTTTAATGACTTTGCCCTGAAATTTGATTTAACACATTTTTTTTAACCACAAGTTGCAATTAGTATTTTTTTCTTTTTAATTGAACTTTACTCGATAAAAAGTAAATGTACAAACACACCAGACGTGCTCTAGCTGGTAGAACTGAACAGAGAGATAAAACATTAAAGTTAATATAATCAAATAATGATAGCAAAATGAGTTTGCATGTGGTCATGAGGGCAAAAAGGTAATTTAGAAGGAAAAACAGCATTGCATCATTCCTCTTTGAAAAGGTCCTTGTACAATTGAACTTTTTTTTTTTAAAGTATCAATAAATGTCAAAGTTTTAATATATTTGTTAAATTCACACAAGAAATCGATTGGCTTTGGGGGAGAAGGGGCGGGATTTGTCTCATACAACCCTCGTCTCTGGCATTATGGGCTTTTCTATTCAAAATGCTTTTAGTGGTTTGTCTCAGATCTTACTAAGCCTTTGATATTTCAGTCTGGACCAAAAACAAGACCACCATTGGCGATATTTTTTTGCCATCATTCCTAAAGAATCAATATTTTGATGATATTCCTGTAGTTCAAGTGGAGGAAAAATGCAACATTTGCTTTTTTTCTAATAATGAAACGAATACAGAGCACAAAATTGATCTCAAAATACAAGCGCATACTTTAAGTCTTAAACACAATCACACAGTTCAGTAAGTGCTTCCTGCTGCTCCACAGATTAAAATCCTTTTGTGGTCACATATTTATCTTTACTTTCATGGCTACAATAACAAACACCCTATGAGGGGTGCGAACCAGCATCAGATTAACATGTAGGAAGCCGTGTCAAACGTCTTCATCATCACAGCCATCTCAATCCTCCATAGCCCCAGCTAACCTGCTGGCCATGAGTGTTTCCCTTTAAAAGTGAGATGAATGATGTTAATCAGCACATGGAGGCTCTGTGCATCCCTCAGCTCCTGCTTGTCCTGCTGTAATAAAGCAGTCTGCCTCCCTCTGTAATTACTCTCATCTGTCTCAGTCATATGAGCGAAGACCCGACTGGATAAAAGCTCCACTCAATGGCCCCTTTCTGGCAGCCAACTACCTGTACCCCCTTCTATAGTAAACTACAATTACTGACTTCTTTATGTAAAAGAGAATGTTAAAAGAAGATGCCCAAATGCAAAACAAATGTATACAAGGTTCTGACTAATTACAACCACTGTATATAAAATTGGACAGGATTTTAGAAACTTTTTTTTATTTAACTGAGGGCAGCATGATGCTGTGTACACAAATGCCACTGAATTTCCCTATAAAGCTTCATCACGTAAAAATATTTTTATAAACAGAAATATACTAAAACCAAGCCTCATTTTAAACATAAAAGTAAGCTTAAATCAGAAAACTGTCTCAAACAAATACATATACACAGCATACATGATCACATTACAAACTTATGACAAAGCCCATTTTTATGAATGTAAGAATTAATGCCTAGCCATTACAAACCACAGAAACTCTTTCATGTGAAACTCTCAAGGGCTAATTCAAGTAGCAGAAATACCAACTTAATATCCGAAATCAATCTGCTTTAAGTGCTACCGTTTTCTTTCTCAAGCAATGTCTCCACCATCTTCGGTAGAAAAGCTTCCAGGAAATGACAGAAGTCGTGAAAAACTCCCGTCTTGTCGCTGGTGGGCTCCAACTTGAGCAGCGCCTTTGTGCTTTCCGTCCCACCCACCATCTGGGCCTGAACCTTGAACTCCAGCGGCTCCTTGAGCTCCGGCTCTTTTTCAGTGATGTGAGCTGTGACCTGGCACTCCAGCTCCAGACAGCTGCCTTCTGGCCTCAAGTCTGCAGAATCTTTGATCAGCTCCCTTCTCACTTTCCTCCTGCCGGCCCACACTTTGTGCCTTTGCACGCAGATCCAGTGAGGGAATTCAGGCCTGCCCCTCTTTGCCAGTCTTGGCTTTTTGCCTTGAGGGGACACAGGATCATCACTGCCAGAGGAGAGGAGCCTCTTGGCACCAACATCAGGTCTACCCACAGGGCTGGCTTCAGTTTGGGGCTCAATACTGTCACAGCTGTCATTTGCTGATGTGCTGAGTGAAGTTTCCAATTTTTCAGCAGCATCCACAGCTGAAACTTCACCAAAGATGGCGCCTGTGGAGGGAGCGATGTGACACTTGAGAACAGTTTGGAAGACTCTCTCCACAGCAGAGCAAACCTTCTGAAACCAGAGGGGCCTGAAACCGTCTCCTGCCATTTGCAGCTGATTACGCAGCACCTCAGGGAGTGACGCTAATTTAAAGGGGATGCTGATGCTCAGGTGTTCTGTTTTGATGTGTGCGACCTCTCCATGGGGGGTGAACAAGCGCACCAGCCCCCATGACTTCCCCTTGGTGGATTTACGCTGGTACTGCAGGCTGCGGCAGTATTTCTCAGCATCTTGACATTCCCTCTGGAAGCTGCGCTGAGAGCGTTCATTCAGGTTTCCTGCGACGTTGTGCGAGAGCTCAAAGGGATCCAAGAGATTCAGGGGTCCCAGTTTGACCCCGTGGTGATGGGTCTTGGATTTCTTGGTGGGTTGTTCCTCTTGCATGGCCTCCTCCTCTTTATTCTGGCTGAGGAAATTAGTGATGGGGAGTGCGCGCCCCTCCCTGACAGATATGACACTGCTGGCAAAATCAAACTTAGCATAGAAGGAGAAGAAGCCAGCGAGCAGGGTGCCTAGATGGAGAAAATACACACAGACATGTGCAAAAACAGTGCTAATGTTGGCTTGCATTTGAGTGTGTTTTAATGAAGTTGTATTAAACATTTATGAAGAAGCTAAGTTAAATAATTCGTATGCCTGATGCACACTAGAGGACTTTCAGATCTTTAATAATCTGGCAGACCTCAAACATAATGAAATGTGGACATGTTTAGAATTTTAATCTTAAGAATGACAAGTCAGTCAAGACACAGGACCACACACTTGGCGTTTGTACTAAAAGATTTCAGAGGACCAATTCTCCTAGAAACTTGCACTGTCAAAAGTGACTCATAGAAAAAGAAACATGAAGGAGGCCTGTCTTTGTCAGCATGCTGGACTTGTGTGTGCTATGCTCTGCACCGAAGACCAAAGAAAGAGAAAAACAATGTGAAAAAGTCGTGGTGGAATAAGCTCGGCTTGTGTGCTTTGCAGTGTGAGCTGGAGGAGACTTTGATTAGAAGTTTTATTTAGTCTGAAATAAAACTTCAAATCCAGCATTAGCTTTCAATCCGAAAGCTAACGCTACAAGCTATCCTGTATGCAGTATCTAGTTGCTGTAACTTCCTGTCAGCTCATTCATTTGGTTTCAGCTCAATATCCACTGCTGCTCCTTTCACACTAAAGGAGTATATTTGTATGTATTAAACTAGAACCGCAACGATTAATTGAATAAGGGATCAATTGATAGAAAATTTATCATTAACTATTTCAAAAATCGATTTATCGTTTCAGTCATTTGTAAATAAAACGTAAAAAAGAATTGCTAACTCATCCTCTTATAGGTGAGGGTTTGTTGTTTTCTGTGTCATATATGATAATAAATGAGGAGTCTTTTCGTTTTGGGCTGATTTTTGGACAAAAGACACAATTTGAAGATGTCACTTTGGGCTCTGGGAAATTTGGTTGAGCATTTTTAGCACTTTTTTGATGTTTCATGGTGTAAGCAATCAATTAATTGTAAAAATACTCAGCAGATCAATCAATAATAAAAATAATAATTAGCTGAAGCCCTGTATTAAACACGTTGGATACTTATGATTCATTTTGGGGAGGCTGCGATCAAATCAGCAACATTAAGAGCTTGTCTGTAACCCCTCAGATGACAGAATCATTTAGGCAGACAATCAGCTCTGATCAGACTCAAATTAGGATTGTTCCGGCAACTGGAACCAAAATCTGCCTGATTATCCTCTAGTGTGAAACCTGCTTAACCAATCACATTTTTCTTGTCTTTAATTAGTCTCACTTACAGAGATTCTGTGTGTTCTTGCTGGGGGGCACAGCAATGGGCTGACTAGGGAAGGTGCAGTTCCAGCCTTCTATCACACACTCCTCCTCCTCACCTGCAAAGAGGTTAACATGTCACGATTGACAAATGAACATTTTTTTGGGTCGTATAAACTGTTTAAATAAATAATGCACAGTAATATGAAAAAGCATGGTCAGGACACGCTGGGTTTCACGCAAGAACTCATGTTAACAGATTCATTCTTGGTGGAGCCGGTGGCATTATGAGATAATTTTAGGGGCTGATAATAAAATTTCATAAATGTGCGGTGTGTGGTGACCCGTCAGGTCTACAAGAGCAGAACAGGAGGCAGAAGCTTAAGCTATCTAGCTCCTCTACTCTGGAACCATCTTCCAGCCTCGGTCCAGGGGGCAGACACCCTTAGCTTATTCAAGAGTAGACTTAAAACCTTCCTCTTTGATAAAGCTTATAATTAGAATTAATACAGAATGTTTCAGTTAAGCTGTTATAGGCCTAGACTGCCGAGGGAGCTTTTTTCTCTACCGTTAAAGGGAGTTGTAATAATAATAGTATTTGGAGCTACTGTTACTTTTCTTTCTGTCTGTAGTCTGTATCTTAACTTTTTTTTTCTATCACCCACTTACTTTGAAAATACTGCCTACAAGTACTTGCAAGATACTGCTGCGGTCTTTATGTTTCTCCCTGACAGGTGGGGAGCCTCAGCAGCTGGCCCAAGAAAAATCCAGTTTCAGATCAGATCAACAGCAGACCATCTCCAATTATAGACATTACATTAAGACTCTATCTGGCCTGTCTGCCACTCTGACTCTTCTTCTTCACCCAACCGGTCAAGGCAGATGGCCGCTCACCAAAGCCGGGGTCTTCCCTGGAGTTTCTTCCCACGAGGGAGTTTTTCCCCACCGCTGTCGTGTATGCTTGCTTTGGAGGGTTCTGTTGGTTTCTCTTTCTGTGAAAGCGCTTTCAAATGTCTGTAGATGTGATTAAGTGCTTTACAAATAAAGATTGATTGATTGATTGAGTTATTCATGCAGTTTTAAGATTCAACAACAAGGATTGTAGTGCCACCGGCATGTTAGGAGGAGAATTTTGTTGACTGAAAATGTGGCCTGGAGTGAGTCTAGCATTTCTTCAAGTATCCTTACTTTTATTTTTACAGGAGTGAAAGGCTTTACACACCCTGACACAGGCATACTAATATAGGAGGCACAAGAACACAGCATTTCAATCACCATGCAAAGTGTTATTAAATTCTGCAATTTCATAATGAAAGAAACTTCCCCGGGAGCCAGACACTGTTTGTGGTGTTGGGGGAGCAATGCTGGGACCGCATATGGAGAAGAAACTCTGCTTCTGCATTTGATTGAGGATGCCCTGGTATCCAGTGGTGCAGGGGTGGAGGTGGGTCACAAGAATTCTTGCGACACTAAAATGACAGCTGAATGACAGCAGAGATAGAGAAAAATTTTAAAGTTTGACAACTAGCAGGAGATTGGCTAGAGGAGGTCACTTAGTGATGTGGATGCAGGGGCGGAGTGGCCATCGGGATGACCAGGACATTTCCCGGTGGGCCGGTCAGCCAATGAGCTTGCGTAAACCGGCCCTCAGACTGCCATGTGACGTTCATGGCCGGCCCGCTCATAGAGTTAAAACTATGGTGAATCAAACACATTCTCATGAAAATCTATAAGATTTATTTCTGTTTATCAACCCTGAAGTATTTATACTACTTGGTGTCTCTCTACATCTCAGTCATCGTTGCTCTAGTCGTCTACTCAGACTCACTCATTCCAGCCTACTGATGTTGTTTAGCCTCCAATCTTGATCTAATTGTACTTA
>JAQLOL010000014.1:14602214-14613101 GCA_029783665.1 Naso thynnoides | reverse complement strand
TTCTGTGAAAGCGCTTTGAAATGTCTGTAGATGTGATTAAGCGCTTTACAAATAAAGATTGATTGATTGATTGATTGCATCTTCTCATGAACATGTGGCCCTTATGAGTAAGTCTGTGCAGGTAAGAGAGTTTGGTAAATCCATCACTGAACACTCACAGAAAAAAACTAAGAGAGGTTCAGGATAAGTGTACGAAAATGTTCTAGCATGACACTTGTTTGTGGAGCAACGCAGCACTTACAGGCCATGCCTTTGAGCTGGTCCACACTGGGGAGGACAGGAGGTTCACAGTTCTGCAGGAAGAAGATGATCAGCAGTGTCAGAGCGTAGTTGTTGAGCAGGGAGCCGGCGCCACTGGGATTACCTACACGCCAGAATGCAGATATGAAAATTTTGTTTATAGCTGAGAGGAAGACACAAACATTACTGCAAAGTTGTACAAATATATGTAAAGGGTAAAAGCAGTAGTATCTTCATAAGGGTGTGGCTAGAGTTTTTGAAGCATGGATTTGGTTCTCTTTTTTCCTAAGGAGCAATGCACAGTAATGGGAAAATCCACCGCTTTTAATGAGGATGTCCAATTAATGCTGATGGTAATCATAGTCAGTTGAAGCAATAAATTCCTCAGTTTGTGCAATATTGACAGAAAAAGATAAGTTTTATGAAATGTCCTGCTCACAGCAGCTTGTAATCCGTCCATCGGGATGTTTCCTTTGTTTAATACTGCAAATATTTTGAAAACGAAGGGGTTTTGGGCCGCCAGTGGCAAAAAAATCCTCTTAAAACAAACATGATGCTGGCTCACCTGGAGTGTGAAAGGAAAGGTGACGGGTTAAAAGTTTGTAGTTCTTCCAGGAAGAACAAGAGATTTTGGAAGCTGCGTTGGGTTTCACATTGTATCCATAATTCGGATAGATAGACATAAGGTTGAAAATCGGCAGAGTTGCTCTTAACATGGATATATTACACTAATGTTAAAAGGCATCTTTGCAAGTGTAAAGCCAGTTATATAATAACTGCTGTATTGGACTGAAATCTGACCCTTTTAAGTCACATAATTTGAGCAAGTTATTGTTTTTTCCCTTAGAAGAGTCAAATGGCACAGTGCTTGTTTAGAACCAGAAAGGTTAATCACTGTATGTTAATGGTGTCAATTACGTAATCATGCAAACTGACCCCGAATCAGCCATAAATGATTCAGTCACACCTCATTCAAGAGTCATTATCGCTGCTTACAACCTCTCATAAATCCTTGATGACTGTTTCACACTCCTCATTTAGTTTAAGTGTCAAACTGTTTGTTTGATTTGGATTGACTCAAGTTTTGGTTGAGTGGTAGAAAAATGGTGCACCTGTAACCTGACTGCAGTAAACTTAGTGAATCCACGGATGTATTGTTAACTGTGCCCCAGCTTCGGATTCAGATTAATGCAAGAGAGCTTGTTTATATTTTTATAACAATTATTTGGATCTTGGCAACAAAATCTATCACCTGAAAATCTTAAGTTTGAATAAGAACAGCAGCCTTACATGCAAACAATCCCATAACGCTCTGCTAATCACTGTGCACAAGTACCTTGTTGAAAGCTGCACTGGCAGCATGGAAGCTGTTCATCAAAGAGAATAAAGCAGATATGCCTCAGGAGTAAAGGCAATTAGCGCTCTCTTCAGTGAAGAATGCTCTTATTAAGATTTTATCCTGTGTCAGGAGACACAGCCTGCACTGTTACAACACAGAAGGAGCTGTACTTGGGCTTATTTTCCATAACAAAGCTAAATAAATGAATACATAAATGTGCCCAAACAGATCTAAACATGATTAGAGGGGATAGTGAATTCTACTGACATCTACTGCCTAAAAAACAAAATAGCAACTTAAACTTACAGAATTTATATATTACGCGATGCTCTAAGGTGCAGTTTATTTTATCTTACCTGCCAGCTGCTTCTGCTTGGCCCAGTAGCGGATGGTGTAAACCAGAGGCCTCAGCCTGGTCTCGATCCCTGAGCACAGCTGGAGGAAGCGAGTGTTCCTAACTGCTAGTCTAGCAAGGGAAAACAGAGGGGAGACATAAAACCATACTGTAATTCTGCTCAGTGTATGAGAAAAACACAACATTTCTTGCCGCACCTGAACAGTTTGGTCACACTTTACTTGACAGGTTAGTGCATAACACATTCATAAGACCTTTTATAAGGTGTTCGTAAAACATCCATAACAACTTCATGAGACATTCATACATCAGGTTAGGGTTAGGGTTATTTAATAGCGATGTAATCCGATGTATGAATGCCTTATGAAGTTGTCATGGATGTATTATGAACACCTTATAAAAGGTCCTATGAAGGCGTTATGCACTAACCCGTCAAGTAAAGTGTTACTAACAGTTTTAATGCTACATAACATTAGAGACTCCTACTGACCTGTTGTTAATGGTAATGTCACCCTGCAGGTTGAGCTCACGGTGATGGAACTTCACCACAGGGAGACGGGCGCTGCTGACCATGCTGACTTTATGCACACTGGGGACACAACGTCTAAGAATTGCTGACACAAGGTCCAGGACCTCGGCTGGAGAGGCTGTGGCCAAGTCAATATCAGACAGGATGGAGTCCTCAGAGCGGCCATCATCTGATGTGCCCTCCCCTGCCTAAAGAAAGGAGGTGGAGGGATGACTCAGTACCAAGTACGCTGTGGATCCTAAACCTTTAAGTCGGTGACAACACTGAGGGTAAAACCAGAGTTTATAAGGGATCAATATTGTAAAAATGTCACACCTGTTCTGTGGTTGACTTGGAGCGAGCCTGGAACACCTTGGTGTTTTCCAGGTCCAGAAACAGGTCCAAGTCACAGGAGTGGATGCCGAAAGTGTTGACAGATGAACCAAACGGCAGAATCTGACTGTCTGCAGACCATCCAAACACAGTATTTACAGTAAGAGGGCCAATCTACCACAGTCTTTTGCACTATTATCATCACGTGAGACAGAAAAAGATACTCCTCATGTGTGTTTTTCTAAAGGTCACCTGGGAAAAACTCCACGAAAACCTCTTGCAAGAGTTGAACCAGCAAGCCTCTGGCCTTTTTTTCGTTTTCTCTGAGCTGAAATCGCTCTACAATATACTGCATCTGTGCATCCACCTGAAGGAGAACAGAGGACAACACACACATATTAAACTAATCTATTCTCATTAATTTACATTTGTATATATTTAGAGTCAGTTTTGGTGTAAGTGTTTGACTTAAGTTTATCAGGGCATATTTATCATTTCTTATTAATACAAATCAATCAATCAATCAAACTTTATTTATATAGCTCTATTCATACATAAATGAAATGCAACCCATAGTGCTTTACAAAAAACAAAACAAAAACAGCAAAACAACAAATAAAAAACAGAATTAAGACATCCCATCACGTCCCACTCACTCCCACATATGGACCCCCTCCCCACATAGACACACACGCGCACACGCATGCACACACACAGAGTAAATGGACTGGTGATATGGCATAGCACTGAGGATCCAGGCGAGGAAAAACCACCTAGGGGTGGCCATCCACACTGAGAGGCGTAATGGTCCGCAGACAGAACTCCCAGTGTGGAGAGTCCCCATGAGGAAACACTGGAGCTAAAAACTTAAAGATTAAAAGAGAGAATGACAAAATTATACCAATATGCGTTGTATGATGCAATATTTTTAAAGTAAGTATAGTTTTACTTATTAAGCTGTACATACAATATTTCTTTTTTATATTAAACGATAAGATTTTATGATCATTTTAAAATGATTGTAGTATGGAACAAAATGGAGACTTAACATTCAGAAGGCTCCTCTAGCAGCCCCTAGTGGCTGGAGCGCTCCCTACATCCCATCTTTACAGACCCACTCTTTACTTTGCATGTGCAATATTTTATGTTTCACAAAAGGGTACTTACAGACAACAACTGACACAGCTGAGGCTTGAGACGGTCCAGGACTTGTTGAAGGTTGTGGAAGTCATTTTTATTTTTGGGAATTAACTTGAAATCCCTCTTCTCCCGTGGTTTGACACGCAGCTTCAAGCCTTTCATCCGATGCTCAGCACAGGACAGCGCTGCCTGTATGCTGTCAGTCTCACTGAACTGCACGATGGCGTACACGCCCTGTGAGTGTAAGGTGACGCATCACAATCAGAATACAGTGGAGATCATCAGCCACTTTCCACATACTGTAAATTGATTGATTGCTCTTTGTATAAACAAAAACTGTAATGATGAGCGCTGTGAGAATATGGACCTCATTAAAACTGCTGTATCTCACTGTGATCAGCTGACCGACCTTGTCTTTATCCATGATAACATCTGAGACCGGCCCATACTGCTGGAAGTACTCGGCTATGTCAGTCAGAGAAATGTCAGGACTGATGCCGCTGACAAACACACTGTGCTCCTCCTGAGTCTTCCTTGTGGTCCGCACGGTGCTCAACGTGTTGTGTTTGCGCCCTTTGACGTGCTGATCCAAGCTCGCCACTGCAGGAAATACAATTACAAAACACTGCTTTAGAAAAACTTTGAAGACACATCACAACTTTGAGGACCAAAACTTACATCACAGCAATTGTATGCAAAATGTAGGATTTCTTTTAAAACGTTCCCATCGAGATATAACATGTCAAACGAATCTAAAACGTAAACGTAAATATCTTTGGTTAGTAAAGTAACATTAGCTAACTTACCAGCTCTGAAAACAGACAACATAACGGTACACTGACGTAATGCCAATCAGTTAAACGTCATGCGACATTAACGTTGTACTCCAACCCCATGACATCTTAAAATAAAGTGAAGTTTTTTTCGGCCGCTAACACTGCAGACGAGAAGTGCATCAACGTGAAGTCCAAATGCCTCCATGTGGCTAAGTTAGCTTACCGTTTGGTAAGTTGACGTTGCACAGAGTGCAGTGAAACCCTCTGGGCGTCGTTTTTATGTCTTTGTTTGCGTCCATGATGGCACCACGCGAGTAACGATGAAGAAACAAATCAACTGACCACTTTAACGCTCAAAGTTTTGGGACCGACTGCTCTCCATGCGCCTCTCAAATCTCCCTCCAGCGTCGTCCCTGCGTTTGTTTCAAGTCCGTCTACAAAATATGTCCGGCGTATTGTCGTTTATTACTAAGTTCCGGCTAAGGTGATTTTTTTGGTGCAAAACCTTAAACAATGGGGTTATCCTTGTAGATAACTATTTCCTGAGCCCTCTTTCACTTAAATATCTTTCATACACTGATCTTAATTTTTAAAATTTCTGCATAATTGTCCTGGTTCCTTCATTTTTTATTGTGCAAATTTAAATTTGTCAAATGTATGAAACACAACATGACATCTCAAAGAACCAAGTTCTTCATTGCTAACTAAGCGAAGATACTAAAATGTAAAGACTACATTTAAAGCCACGTAATATAATATGACATCATATAGACTACTTGGTAACGCTGTCGGTTGGAATTAACTTGATTTAACCAATTTACTCACCTGCCTCACTCATTTGCTTACCCTGACTGGGAAGGTAAATTCTATGGAGCAGATAAAAAAAAAACCAAAACCGTATATTTCCTCTTGCCTGTGCTTACCAAAGCAACATTAAATTGCACAAGAGCACTGGATATTTCCCTGTCTTAACATCTAGCACCTCCTGTAGATTATAGAAACATGCATTATGGATCCCTGGTCACCACAGCAGTATTCATACCTACAAAAGACTAGATATAACTCTCAAGTGTTCAAATTTTTATAAGATCTGAGGAAATTAAAAGAAAAAAAACAAAAACAAAACAAAACCTCAGTTTCTAACCCTGAATGTGGATGCAATGATCAGACATTTGGACAAAGACAAATTCAAACTAATTCTTTAATTGTAAAAAAAAAATTAACAACTTTTTTCACCATAAAATACAAGGTAAGACATAAAATACATTTATTCTTATTTTGACCTGTGGTTAAAATAAGATTCCCTGCTGTACTGAAAAAAAGCAGTGCTTCATTATGTATGTATTAAAAAAAAATCATTTTTTTGCTGATCTTCCTCTTCGAGTTTTTGGCTGCGTCTCAGACTCGTCGCTTGTCCTTTTGCTTGTGGACTCATCTTTGTCAGCAACTTTTACCTCTCGCCTGGCTCTCTTTGCTGGCTGAGCTTTGGCGACTTTATCTGAGAGATTCTTCTCTTCAGTTTTGCTGGCACGCTGTGATGCATTTTTGCTTTCAGTGTCAACTTGGTCTCCAAGTTTTGACTTCCTTCCTCGTGATGCCTTTACAGGTGTAACCTCGGGAATCTCGAAGACTTCCAAGTTGGTTCTCCATTTGACAGATTTTTTGGACATTTGTGTGTCTTCCACAACAGCGCTGCTTACATCCTTGATGGAATTTGTCTGGTCACTGGTCACAGCTGCATCATCTGCTGTGGGCTTAATTGCTCCTCGTCTCCCTCTTCTGGCCGGCTGCACTGGAGCGGACACTGACTCTGTCACCTGGACTGTGGACTCTGCACTGGTTTCCTCAGGGGGAGCAACGGCACTTCGGCATCCTCTCTTGGCTGGAATGGTTTGTGATACCTCATTTTTCACCCCCCTTGCTCTGCCACGTTTAATGACCGGAGTGTCTGGCTCCACTTTATTTAACTCTTCAGCCTCTATTTCATGTTCAGATTTTTCCTCTGGTACTACAGCAGTGACTTCACCCTCTTCAGGAACTTGTTTTCCTCTCCTTCCCCGTTTTTGTTTGTCTGTGGAGCTGAGAGCAGGGACCTCTTGAACCTCAGTTGATTCAACAGGAGTTTCACTCTCTGTGTCTTGCTTTGCTTTTCGTCCTCCTCTCCTGGGTTTTGCAGCCACGGTGGCCTGTTCATTTATCTTCACTGGCTCAGCAACAAGTGGAGCTTTAGGTTCCTCTGTCACCATTTCAACAGTTTCGATTTCTTCTCTTGGCTCTATGTGGTCTTGCTCCGCCTTCCTGGTTCTCCTCATTTTTTGTACTGGCTCTTGAGCAATCTCCACTGAAGCGTTCTTACTATCACTCTCTGGCTTCTCTTCTACCTGTTTGGCATTTCTTCCCCTCTTTGCCCTGACAGGAGGCTGAGACTGCTCCTTGGTCTCTGCAGTAACAACTGTCTCTCCTGCCACTTCATTTGGTTCCTCAGTATCTGCTTTTGTCTTTCTTCCTCTTCTGGGTTTGCCAGTAGCAGAAGTGGACTTCCCAGGTTGTGCATCAGCCACAGGAAGCTCATCGCTTACAGCTTCATTTATCTCTGGCTCTGGCTGAGGTGGCTCAACAGGTGTTTGTTTGGTTTTTCTCCCTCTTATGGGCTTCACAACAGCTTCCTCTGCAGGGGGGGCAGCATCATTTTTTTCTTTGTTGGTATTTACTGGAGATGTCTGTTCACTCACAGCTTCAGTGGCAGTCTCAGCCACCAGTGTTGTGTCCAAGGTTTTCTCTGGGACCATTTCAGTTTGATCATCAGAGGTGTTTTGAGACTTGGCATTTCTGCCTCTACCTGTTTTTCTAACAGCAGGGGGTGCTGTAGCTTCAGTTTTCTTTCCTCTTCTTCCTCTGACTGGAGCAGGGATGACAGGCTCGTCAGTATGTTCTGTTGGCTCCTGTTTATCATCAGCTGCTTTAGAATCCACCACCTTTGCCCTTCTACCTCGAACAGGTTTGTCTTCATGGTCAGTATCCATGGCAATTGCTGATTCCTCACCAGTATCAGCCTCCATTTTAGCTGGGTCTTCGGAGATGTTCTCACCGTTTGTATTCAGTTTAGGTTGTTCCTCACATGAAGTCTTGCTTACTGAATCCACTTTGGATTCTTCCGCAGGCAAGTTCTCATCTACAATTGCTTCAGAGATAGTTGCCATGGCGTCTGACAATTCAGCATTATCATGTCCACTTGGCGGCTCCTCAGAGTGGTCATCAACAACAACAACTTCATTTGCATCTGCTTCTAAAGTAAGACAGAAATTGAGTTTTTAGCTGATGAAATATTTACATCAGGATTTAGACATCTTTTGACAACTGAATTATTTTGGTCTGAATAGCTTTAATGTGCCACATTTTATTTTCTCTCATTGCTCTGTAAGACAGGCCAACAACTTCTGTAAGGAAAACAAGAAATTTAACGATTTTTTTTCTTCTCTGAAACTCCTTTTTTTTTAAAGCAGACTTTCCATCTCTGTAAGTTCACTTATATGTAGAATTTCAATAACATTTCACAGAAAATCTTTTAAAACCCCCTTTTTAAGGTTTTGTGTAACATGGCTTTAGAAACATTTCTTAAATTTACTAATGACAAATATTACAAAACTTACTCTTTTCCATGTCAACTTGTGCCACACTATCCATCACATCTGATGGTGTATTATCTTGTGGCTCCTCCGGGGCAAAGTCTAGTTCTATATAAGGAGGAGACAAAACCAATGCAGAAATCAGCTCATCATTGTGATGTGATTAACATAATTACACCAAGTAATGAAATTTTTTTCCTCATCTCATATTATTAAACCTAAGAACAAACCAACCTTTTGCAACGTCCACTCCACAATCCGGTAGTGTCTGATCTTCAAACTGTTCATAAAATAGCAACAATTTTGACATCAAGCATTCCATTTAAAATAAAAGTAACACATGCAGAAGGGACAAATAATAAGTGAGCGTTCGATTTAACTAATCACACTTGTGCTACACAAACAATACTTATGATTAACAGCTGATTTGGGTCTCTACAAAACCTTGGTGACAGAAATATTAAATAAGGCTAAATGCAGCTTGTTCTCTGGTTAGTACCTGCCACTCATGTATAAACTCATAACTAGTAATTTTAAGTTTTTGCCTATTTTCATTGTACCTCATCTGTCTTCAGCTGTCCTGTAGGGTCAGTCAGGGGCTCCTCCATAAGCTCTTGAAGTCCTTCAAAGTCGTCAACTGGTGGATTACCCTTCTGTCTTGGTGATTTCACAAGTCTCTTGATACCGAAGTTCTCCTCCACAGGTTCACTCTTTTCTCGGGGGGTTTTCATGAGCCTTATCACACCAACCATATCTTCAACTGGAGCACTTTTCTCCTTAGGGGTCTTCATTATTCTCTTGATGCCTGTCGGACATGCCAATGGGGAGCTCTTTATGTCTGGAGTCTTCATTCCCATCATTTCAGACAGGTCTTCAGAATCTTGCATGTGTGCTTGTGTTTCCTCGATTTCGCTGACATCATCCGAACTCACACAACCAGCCTCTGGAGCTTCAGGAGTATCCAAATGTTTTTCTTGAAGGTCTTCAAGAGGTTCAGCCTCCCATTGTGGGGTCTCAAAAATTCTCTTAACTCCAGTGAGGCACTCTTGCTGTTCAGGCTTCTGCTTAGGAGTTTTCAAAATCTTTCCTCTCAAGTCCTCAATGGGTTCCATCTTCTGTCTTGGGGTCTTCATGATCCTCTTCACTGCAGTTAGACACTCCTGCTGTTCAGGTTTCTGCTGAGGTGTTTTCAGAAGCCTCCCTCGCAGGTCATCCAAAGGTTCAGCCCTCTGTTTTGGAGTCTTCATGATCCTCTTCATGCCGGTTAGACACTCCTGCTGCTCAGACTTCTGTTTTGGAGTTTTCAGAAGTCTCCCTCTCAAGTCCTCAACAGGTTCAGGTTTCTGTCTTGGGGTCTTCATGATCCTCTTCACACCAGTGAGACACTCTGGTTTTTCTGGCTTCTGTTTGGGAGTTGTCACAGGTGTCTTCAAGTCTGTGCACTGCTGTTCACCAGAATCATCCGAGTGAGTCTCTCTGGCAGGGTCACCGGTGCTAAAGCTGGACTCTTGATCTCCATTAAAGAGGCGTTGGACAGCCTCACTGTTGTATCTTCCATCTTTCACTGAAGATGTAACATTCAGTGGTGACACCATCATTTCACCTGAAAGATGTGTCACATTTTATTACTCTATGCTAATCTAAAAAGCTAATGGTCATATAAAAATACCAGCACACACTCTCACCTGTCTCCTCTGGTGTGTTCAATACTGATGGTTCTACCACAGATGTAACCTGACTTTCCACTGGTGTCTTCATGGCACTGTTCTCATTGACAACAGATCTCCTTTTCCTTTCAGTTACAGGAGTTTTAAACATTTCGGAAATTCCTGAGAACAAAACGCACAATATGAGCAGGTACAGTGTTTAAGTCTAACACACATAACCAAGAACAAGGGTTCCTATTTCCTGAGAGAAAATTCATGATTACCAGTCAGGTCCTCGTCCATTTTCATGTTCTTCTTAAGGACTGCAGTATTGGTGACCAGCCTTGGTGCAGCACCAGTTGGATGTACAACTGTTTGTCTGTGAGCTCTGCCTACAACAATGGTAACTGGTGAATCTGCATGTCCAGTGCTGTTATGGGCTATGAGTTTTCTTGCAGGGGTCTGAGAGATTAAGAAAAACATGGTCAGTGCTGTTAGTAAATGGTTACCATGCCAAGTGCAGTACAAGTAAACACTAGAGATGTAACAATATCGGTAATATCACGATGATAAAAGTGCCTTGGCATTACCACGGATTAGAACGATATGAAAAGA
Organism: Naso thynnoides; assembly: GCA_029783665.1. Taxonomy (NCBI): domain Eukaryota; kingdom Metazoa; phylum Chordata; class Actinopteri; order Acanthuriformes; family Acanthuridae; genus Naso; species Naso thynnoides. The sequence continues at coordinate 14,602,523 of JAQLOL010000014.1, read as the reverse complement.
TAGGGCTCTAGGCAAGAACTGGAGCAAATTGACGAGAAAAACATAAAAACTACAAAGACCATGATCCTTTGCACTCCTACCTGCAGCTTGTGCCACCAAAAAAAAAAAAGAAAACACAAAAAAAAAAAACATATGGAGAACGAAGGGATCAGTGACACATGTGAGAACATGGAGACAATGGAGGAAATTGAAATTGCGGATGCACCTGCAATGCTGAAGTCGGACGTGTGGAAACATTTTGGTTTCCCCGTATTAAAGAATGACAGAGAAGGTAATGGAGAAACACAGGACAATGTGCAAACACTGCCA